>OZ007514.1:5710767-6006182 GCA_963931865.1 Axinella damicornis | reverse complement strand
TGGGAACGAGAATTCTGTTCAATTTTGGCAGTCAATCTGGTGAATGATGGAATGGAGTCTGGGAACGAGGTTTTAGACACTTAGCACTATACAGCAGAATGGGCCACGAGGAAGATTGGAGAGCAAGGAGTGCCAACAAGCTTAAATCCATGTGGACGAAGAGTATGGCATCCTCTCGGGTACATACAATCTAGTATAGTGGCATAATCTGTTCTGTCTGTTGTATGCTGCAGTATTGAATCCACACAGGGAATAGATCATGTATGTTTCATAACATGCTGTCGCCAAGTACTCCCCCACTTTCCCCAGAAGTAACTTGTATGTCCAACTTACTCCAGAATAAAACACCCCCAGGCAGTTTAACCCACCAGACGTTTTGTAAACATTTCCAATTGCCATGGTACACGGATTTCCAGCTGTAGACTGAGTTTGTGCTAGCTATGCTTCTTGTCATCTATGGCAAGATCATTTCATGTTCAGAGTCACAGTTTTCATCACTCAAAAGTCGTCTGTCTGCCCAGCATGTTTCAAGAGAATCCATGTGTCTGCACACGCCAGATTTATGACTTCTCTTCTCTTGTGGTCAGGAGTTCAGCTCGTGTGCTGCCCCTGGGAGCTGGAGTCAGGTGATGAGCAAGACACTGAGGTGAGCATCATGCCACAAATCAGGCTAGAATATTGTTATACAGAACTCCCTGTAACCACAAACACCCACCTCCCTCTTGTCTCCGGGCCCACCCTCCTTCCCCTTGTCCCCATGCCACACCCCCTGTTAGTCTCGTGCCCAGACCACACCCCCCGAGGGGAGAGACGGTCTGGTGAACGAAGTCGAATTTCTTGGGCTTATTACCGGAATGTGGTAAGGACCAATGAGATCGCGAGATTGTTAATAATTACGTAGTAATCGCTTTGAATACTTATAAGCTGGAGAAGACAACAGCCAAGAGCCTTTGCCATGCCACTTTGCCCTTAGCGCTGACTCTGTAAGGCAACGCTACGTCGTGGCGACAACTACTGAAGACCTTTGCGCTCGATTGTGCTAGTTGCGAGCCCTGTGACATCGCTTATGAAGGATCAAGTTGAGAGCTTTGGAAGCGAGGTCAGCAAAGGGATCAAGTACAACGAAGGGCCCCCTCTAGGTGCAAGCTAATGCTAGCCCTAGCCCTAAGGGGGCGTTCTTCGCATTTGACCCCGTAAAAGTGCCTGAAATGACTGCCAAACGGACGGGAAGAGATTCCATGGACGAACAAGGATGCTTCAAAACTCTTCTATGGGCCGTGGGAGAGCGGCAAAAGGTTAGTACATCTTCTCTCCCAATGTGAGTAGCTATGATCGCGCTTGGTTGACACGGTCGCCTTCAGCAGGAGCTTTCGCAGGCACTTAACACCACGGGATTATACAATGATTACACATTCCGTAGTATGCTTCAAGCCCAAGAAATTCGACTTCGTTCACCAGACCGTCTCTCCCCTCGGGGGGGTGTGGTCTGGGCACGAGACTAACCCCCTGTCTCCTTGTTGCCGGGCCCCATCCTCCTTCCCCTTGTCGTTGCCAGCCCATCTTCCTTTCTCTTGTCTCCTTGTACCCAGGCTGCCCCCTAGCCTCGTTCACGAGCTCTCTCTCTGAAAGGAAAAAAAGCTAGAACCTGTCAACGTTCGGGGGGGGGGGGGGGGGGGGGGGGGTCAAACCATGGACTTCTGCCACCTAGATTCTGGCGGAACCATTCAGATTGCAGAACGTGAACATGTGACTATTTTGTAGCCCTGTTTGCCTTAGCTGCTGTGCTAACATAGACTCTGAAATGAACGTTCAAGGACAGGCTACCTCTCAAATGTTGTTGAAAGGCAGATGACAGGCGTGCGAGAGGCCACTGGTCTGAGCTCGCTGTTCACTGCGGTTTGTGTGTGGGACCAGCTTGCTCATCGTTTGTCACCGCTTACGGGATCAATGGTTCTCAAGCTGAGCTGTCCAGTTCACTTGTAAAGATGTCTCGGATCTCAATAAAACTGAGGATGCCTTGATAATGAAGAGTGATATTTTGAATAGTGTTCCACAGATTTGTAACTCACGCAACATTTACTACAAACTTACTTTGTTCATCATATGAATGATGACGTGCCGTAAGTCTATGGCTTATCCCCCCCCTATGGTACCAGGCTCTTTTACCTTTCGGAGAGAGAGCCTGCAGGCTAACGCCACCCCTCCTTCTCACCTCCTTGTTCCTAACCATCACCCTCTCCACTTTTCCTCCCTTTGCGCTACATGTCACTAACTCTGGAGAACCTACTTTGCGTGTATTACTTACTCACCTGTGAGCATGCACATCCTCTACCTTGTAATGCAGGCCCACAGAGAATGCAGATGTGAAGATTGTTGCAGTGGACTCGCAGCTAATGGCCCCCATCCCTGGGGTGATTCCAATCCACGGTGATACTACAAGTGAGCATTTTAAGTTGAATGACACTATTAGGCATCATTATGTTTGGTCCCCATGCAGCAGGATGGCTCCCCAACGCTCACTTCATATACTATTCTCTCACATTCAGGAATCAGCAGCTTGTGAATTAATTGGCAGGGTTGAAAGGCAGACCTAGTGGTTTGTGATGGGGCGTCTGGCGTCACTGGACTGCACGACCTCTCAGCTACTGCTGGCTGTAAGTGATCGCAACTACATTACATTCTATTCTCGTTCCTAGACGATGATTTTTCACACATTGGGGGGGGGGGGGGGGGGGGGGGGGTACGTCTGGTAACCCTGCCTATTCCGTTTTGGTTCCGGTGCCCCAGAATGCTGGCGCATTGTTCTGTTTCAATTTAACTTGTAACGTAACATAGGATGAAATCCACAATGCATGAGCTGTCCAAGAACGTGGATGTTGATCGGGCAATTGACGCTGCTTGCTTGAAACTAGGCTATTCTAGCCTTCGAAAGCCATGAAGAACTTTGCTAGTGTTTTCCACATGATGACATAAAGCAAGCAAGCATTCCGTTGACGTAACACGCAACAATTTTGAATTCCGTGAACCGAAACGGAATAGGCTGGTTCCCAGACTTTACTTCCCCTCTCGGCAGAATGTATAGTCTGCATGGCCCGCGAGAATAGGGATGGACTGCCATGGCTCACCTCAATGCTACACTCCTGGTAGGGGAAAATTGTGCCGCGTAATGTAATCTAAATAATTAACCTTTGACTACCTTAGGAATGGCCTACAAAGATTCTGACTACACCATTGTGATCGCTGTTATGCAGTGACCCAAGTGTACAATCTTGGTGCTGAAACTCACCTTGGTGATGGAGATACGAGCGCTTTTGTCATGCCGTCGGCCGCCATTGCTCGAGCACTCCCTTCGACTTTCATTGCCAGTATACTAGTGCAGCTCTCATGAAGGGCCCACAAACATTGTGACCACACAGTCGTGATCGCTCTCATTCACCAACGCTTACATGCCAAAACTCACCCACCGTGCTGGAGAAGATGTGAGCGCTGTAATAAAAACTCTTGTCTTCCTATTCATCACCACTAATTGGAATGAACTGTAATACCTAACTAGCAAGAATGTATACATTGTGGGGCGAGCCTGAGCGAGTGCATGCATCCATTTTACTCATTTGCCGAGTGTAAGTCAACCTCAGGCTTGTAGAATTGCAGCACAAGAACTGTATGGACAGATCATGTATACATGCGGCACGAGCAAATGAAAGCACTCTCGCTGTCTTTTTTCGCTATGCAGTAGCTCCCGTGACTGTAGCCATTGAAGAGTAGAGGTAGGTAAGTCTACGAGTCAGTGACTTCAACATAGTGAGCAACCATGCAGCCACAAGTCGCAATCGGTGAACGTGTAGCTAGCTAGAGTCAGTCAGAAGTCACACTTTCGCAGTCTTTGTTACTGTGCGGTACCGTAGCGCGCATCGCTGTATCCATTGAAGAGGTAGACTCGTGAGTGGTCTCCGTCCCTGTTGTAGCCATCCAAGGAGTACACGGTTCCCGATTCGTGCCTCTCAGAACTAACTCGTTGAGTGCTTCGTTGTTGAGCGAGCACGTGTGAATTATCATGACGTAAGGAACTTTCGGTTATTTGCAGAAGCGTTAATTTACGGTACGACGTACGCATATATACATACAGACATACAGTCACAGTTTTCGTTTTGCACATCTATGTGGGGCTCGCTCGGGCTCGCCCCGATTATAGCTTGCGCTGTCGCAACCAGGGTTGCAATGGCTACCAGGAGTGTGGTTGCCCCTCAGAACATAATTTGTCCCAAAAATTTAGTAATAGCCTGTCCTACTCTACCTCTTGAAAACACAAGGAAACTATAGAAATGCCATTATCCATCCTCAGTCATTGGACTGCACTGGAGAAACTAGCTGTAGATACGGGACTGGACGGGCACCGTCATCGTCAAAGTTGCTCCGCGTGATTACACCGTCCACACGCTGTTCGAATCCGTTGTGGGACCACTTTCTGAGTATTACATTATATCCTGTGTAGACCACACCTACGGGCACTTCTCTACGCAGGAGAGTCACAAAAGCTGAATACAAAACTTCAAATGGTCCCACCACGGACTCGACGGGTGTGCGGACAGTGTGGATGCGGAGAAGCTCTGATGGTTACGGTGCCCATCTAGTCCGTATCTTCAGGTGGTTTCTCTTGTGCTGAGTATGGGTAATGTCATTTCCTTGTTTCTTTGCTTTGTCAAGAGGTGGAGTAGGACAGGCCGTCACTAAATCCCTTTCGATAAAATCTCTTTTTTTTACCTATGCCATTGCACGCTCTTATATACCATCCCTATATTGTCGCAAGTTAAGCTTGGTATTGAGGATATTGAAATAACCGAAGGAACTGTGGATGGTGACCTCTTTGTGCACTTTGTTGAACATACGTTGCTCCCTATCTTAACCCTTTAATGGAAGGAATGCAAGGTCAATTGTGGTTCTGGATAATGCGAGTGTGCATCACGTGAGCAGAGTTGCTGAACTAATCCACAGTGTTGGGGCCCTGGTACGCTATCTACCAGCCTACAGTCCAGATTTTCAGCCATTAGAAGAAGCATTTAGTGAAATATTTCTTGAAGGAGAATGAAGTGATTTATGATTCAACCAATACACCTAGCCAACTGCTGACCTTGGCATTCACTACTGTGTCCCCAGCAGACTGTTTGGGTTACATGCATTCTGGTACAATGTATTATACATGCTCAACATTAGTCCAATCGCTCTAGCTGTGTCATGATTGAACCTCTGCGTTTCTCAAACTGTTCCGCAGTGACCGTGCCTCGTTCAAACATACTGTGACAGAGACTCATTGTCTGGACTCTCTTATTTCGCAATCACTGCTTGTAGCCATGTATCTTATGCTTGTTCTCATTTGCTATTGTATCCTTGTCAGTCCAAACCTGTACCATCAGGTCACGAAGTCTGGCCATCCCAGTTTGACCATCATGCATTCCTATATCACCCCCGATTGCCTATAAAATGCTGTATCCTCTGACTTTGATTGGGTCAGATCAGACTTACTGCGGCTGTTGTGTCTGAATGTCTAAGTACGCTGCGAGCAACTACCTCTGCGCCAGAGCTAAAGACCGCACTTACGTTACATTGGTGGCAGCGGTGGGATGGCGCAGGGGACGCGCGGTCGGCAGCAGGAAGAACAGTTGGCCACAGTAATTGCCGTACTCCACCAGCAAGGAGAGAAGCAGGAACAGTTTGCGGAAGAGCAACGCCAACGACATGGAGAGCTCTCTGCGCAGTTCAGACAGCAAATTGACGAACTGGCCGGTAACCAGCAGCGCGCTTGGGAGATGCAACGGCAGATGGAGCGTCGCATGGACCAGTTGGAAGGAGAACTAAAACTGACACGAGAGGCTGCATTCGGGCGACTAGATGAGGCGGAGGAGCGGCTTCGGAAAGTTGCGAAGACTGAGCCACAAGTTGCTAGAACCGCCAGTTCGGCGCATCTGACTCACGGCACTGTGGACGCGGACTCGGAGATGCAGTTTGAAGGACACGAGGCGGAGATGCAGTCCGAAGGGCACACTGGCCCTAATGTATTGATCTCGAGTCCCTCCCCAAGTGCGGGAGCTGTCAACAGGCCACCAGCCTTCGATGGGAAGACGCCGTGGGATGCCTACCACACGCAGTTTCAAATGTTGGCGCAAATCAACGGCTGGACAGATGCACAGAAGGCCGCCTACCTCGCGGTGAGCCTGAAGGGACCTGCTCTTACAGTTCTGAGCAACATGCCAGCTGGGCAGTTGTACGACTTTCAGGCCTTGGTGTCGGCTCTTGACACACGCTTCGGCTCTGCTCATCAGGCCGAGCTCTACAGAATGCGCTTGAAAAACCGTGTGAGAAGTCGTGAGGAGAGCCTACCTGAATTAGCTGAGGACATTGAGAGGCTCACTCGACTTGCCTATCCCAATGCTACGGCATCTATGATCGAAATACTTGCCAAGGACCAATTTGTTGATGCAATTGTGGATGATGAGAGCCGCCTGAAGGTCAGACAGAGCCGACCAGACTCCCTTAAACAAGCTGTGGAAACGGCATTGGAACTTGAGTCATGCCAGCTAGCGAGTTTGCGCCGAGGGAGACTTGTGAGGGGAGCTTCCCTAAGTACTGGGACGCCTGGATCCCTGAATGCAGAACAGAAGCCACAGTGGGTGGATGAACTCATGCAGTGCATTCAGCGATGTGTTCCCAAGTCTGGACCTGAATCTGGTGATGTTCGTCCTGTCCGGGCCCAGAACCGGAGACGAATCATTTGTTGGGAGTGTGGCAGGCCAGGACATCTGCAGCGGAATTGTCCAGGCCGGACCCAGGATCAAATGACGCAGGGGAACAGTGACCAACCAGCTTTTGTGAGGCAAAGCCAAACTGTAGGACCAAGAGCCTCAATGGAGACTGAACTGACCCTACCAGCTGCTGATCTTCCTCCTCATCAGTCTGTGTTTAAAACCGGGATCGATCTGAGCCCAAGCAATGGTCTGATAGCTGCTGGACGAATTGGGGGTCATGAGTGTCAAATCACTATTGACACAGGAAGCAACGTCTCCATCATAAGGCCTGACATCCTGGAGAGATTGACGAACACTCAGCCAGTCCAGCCGGTGGAAAGCTCGCTGAGAACGGTTACTGGCGCAACTGCACCTATCCAGGGAAGGGGGAAACTCCCCATCTCCATGGGGACCTATGATGTGGTACATGATTTCTGGATTGCAGAGATCACTGACGAGTGCATCCTAGGACTGGACTTCATGGTGGAACATGACTGCCGAGTGGATCTTAAGGATGGCATCCTACACATCAAGGAGGAGGAGATCCCACTACTGAAGCCAGGAGAGTTGTGGCCACCAACGTGTTGCCGTGTGGTGTCTGGAAGCTGTGTTACGGTCCCACCTAATTCAGAGTTGTTGGTACCAGGAACGGTGGTGGATGTCTCTGGTGATTTCCGGTGGGGCCTTGTGGAACCAACTCAGCAGTGTCTAGTAGCTGATCTGGCCGTCGGGAAGACGCTAGTGGAGCTTCGTCATCCAACAGTGCCAGTGAGGGTCCTGAATCTCTCGGAGGGACCTCGCACCATTGCAAAGGGCATCACCGTGGCCAGTTGTGTACCAGTCGAGACTGTACGTCACCTACATTCTCCCCCTTCTTCTTCCCTTCCAGGTGAATCCAGAACTGGTCTGCCTCCGCACCTGGAGAGCCTCTATGCAAGGAGTGCCACCCATCTGAGTTCTGAACAGGGTGAGGTGCTCCGACATTTCCTGGCAGAGTATGCTGACCTCTTCTCTAATGGTCCTGGGGATCTGGGGAGGACTGACCTGGTGAAGCATCACATAGACACCGGTGATTCTCAGCCAATTCGACAGCCTCCAAGGAGGCTGCCCCTGGAGAAAAACAAGGAGGCCATTCAGGTTGTGGAGACTCTGCAAGAGCAGGGGCTGATTGAGCCATCTGACAGTCCGTGGGCATCTCCAGTTGTTCTAGTCAGGAAGAAAAATGGAAACTGGAGGTTCTGTGTGGATTACAGGAAGTTAAATGATGTCACGCGGAAGGATGCGTATCCACTCCCCAGGATAGAAGACACCCTGGAGACACTTGCTGACATGAGCCTGTTCTCTACCCTTGATCTCAGAAGCGGATATTGGCAGGTGGAGTTAAATCCAGCTGACAAACCCAAGACAGCCTTTGCAGTTGAGCGAGGTCTCTGGCAATTCCGAGTTATGCCTTTTGGCTTGTGTAATGCCCCAGCAACATTTGAGCGGTTGATGGATCGGGTACTAGCTGGTTTACCGCTCAATACTGCCTTGGTGTACATCGATGACATCCTCGTACCAGCCAGATCATTTGAACAGGGAATTGAGAATCTTCGAAACGTTTTTGATCGGTTGAGGGCTGCCAAGCTGAAACTTGCTCCAGAAAAGTGCTGGCTATTCCGGGAAGAAGTCGCCTATCTGGGCCACACAATTAGCCGTACTGGAATCTCCACTGATCCTAGCAAGATTGAAGCTGTCCGCTCCTGGCCCCGACCTACCAACATGATGGAATTGAGGAGCTTTGTGGGGCTATGCTCTTACTATCGCAGATTTGTTCCCCACTTTGCAGACATTGCCCGGCCCTTGTATCATGTTACTACTCAGAAGCTATTTTCCTGGTCCACCGAAGCTGAAGCAGCATTTCTCACCCTCAAGCAAGCATTGACCTCTGCACCCATCCTGGGGTACCCAAGGCCCGAGGGGCAGCTCATATTGGATACAGATGCCAGCAATTTTGCTGTGGGAGCTGTGTTGTCCCAAGTTCAGGACGGTGAAGAAAGGGTACTGGCATACTACAGCCAAGTCCTCAACCAGCAGGAGCGGAATTATTGTGTTACCCGTCGAGAGCTACTGGCTGTGGTGAAAGCAGTTTCACATTTTCATCATTATCTATATGGCCGTCACTTCCACACTCGCACAGACCATGCTGCACTCCGGTGGCTCTTCTCCTTTCGACACCCAGAGGGTCAATTAGCCAGATGGTTGGAACGTCTCCAGGAGTACGACTTCACCATCCAGTACCGCCCTGGTATAGCTCATACCAATGCGGATGCCATGTCCAGACGCCCTTGTGTCCACAATCCTTGCAAAGGTTGTGACAGGGTGGAGTCTAAAGAGAACTTGGCTCGCCAACAGAATGAGATAGTTGCGATTGAATCTCGGACGGCAGACCACGCGTCAGAGTTGGTGTCCAGAGTCACTCAAGTGGATTCCGAATCCTCGGACACAGGTCAAACACCCAAGCCGACTCCCTCCCCACCAGAGTGGGGTTGTGAAGACTTGAGACGTGCTCAGATTGAGGACCCTGATCTGCAGCCCATCCTCACCTGGATGAGGAGTGGCAAAGCCAGGCCAATGTGGAGTGAAGTGTCACCTTACAGTCAGTCAACCAAGACCTATTGGTCCCAGTGGGACAGTTTACAACTGAGAGATGGAGTGCTCTATCGGTGCCGGGAAAATGACATCGGTGATTCTGTGTCCTGGCAGCTGCTTGTCCCTCGGTCCATGAGGAAACTGCTGTTCACACAGCTACATTCCCATCCAACAGCAGGGCATTTTGGGGTCTCAAAAACATTAGCTCGTGTCCGGGAACGATTCTATTGGAGCCGGTGTCACCAAGATGTATGCAGTTGGTGCCGTGATTGTGACCTTTGTGCTTCAAAGAAAGGTCCGAGACGGAGGCCAAGGGCGGCCATGCACCAATACAATGTAGGTGCCCCCATGGAGCGACTAGCTCTGGACGTGATGGGACCTCTCCCTTTGTCATTTAGTGGCAACAAATATCTACTAGTGGTCGCGGACTATTTCACCAAGTGGCCAGAGGCCTTTCCACTGCCCAACCAAGAGGCTGGCACTGTCGCCGAGGCCTTAGTGAAGGAGGTTGTTTGCCGGTTTGGAGTGCCTCTCGAGTTACATTCTGATCAGGGAAGGAACTTTGAGTCGGCTGTCTTCTCTGAAATGTGTAACCTCCTTGGGATTAAGAAAACCCGCACAACTCCACTGCACCCTCAGTCAGACGGCATGGTGGAACGCATGAACAGGACCTTGGAAGCCCAGCTGGCTATGTTTGTTGAACACCATCAACAAGACTGGGATGAGCACATTCCTTACCTGATGCTGGCCTACCGCAGTGCCCTCCACGATACCACCCGGAGTACTCCAGCAAGTTTGATGTTGGGAAGGGAACTAAAGCTTCCCATTGATCTCCTGTGTCCACGACCTGAGGAGTATGATCTTGTCACCACATATGCAGATACCATTCGTGAAAGACTAGAGCGGGTCCACCACTTTGCCCGGTCCCATCTTCAGTTGGCCAGTGACTGTATGAAACGCTACTATGATGCGTCCGTGAGAGAAATGAGTTACAAAAGAGGTGATCCAGTTTGGTTGTTTAACCCTCAACGGAAAAAGGGGATCTCACCGAAATTTCAGAGACCGTGGCACGGGCCCTACATTGTTACCAAAAAGATCAATGACGTGATTTACAGGATTCAGTTGAGCCCTCACACAAAGCCCAAGGTCATACACCACAACCGACTGGCACCTTATCAAGGACAGAATATTCCAAATTGGCTGCAGAACCAAAATACGCAGCAAAGGCATGCCCCAGGGTTGACATCAGTCAGAAGCCATTCTGCAGCTGACATACTGACCAAAGCCGATAGTCAAATGGGCAGAACCCCCAAGAATGACAATGGAGAACCGGCTCCCCCACTGAGACGAAGTGGACGACAGCGAGCACCCCCACCAAGATATGGCCTGTCTGCTGCTGAAGACGGCCGAAACTAGGGAGGGAGGAGTGTGACAGAGACTCATTGTCTGGACTCTCTTATTTCGCAATCACTGCTTGTAGCCATGTATCTTATGCTTGTTCTCATTTGCTATTGTATCCTTGTCAGTCCAAACCTGTACCATCAGGTCACAAAGTCTGGCCATCCCAGTTTGACCATCATGCATTCCTATATCACCCCCGATTGCCTATAAAATGCTGTATCCTCTGACTTTGATTGGGTCAGATCAGACTTACTGCGGCTGTTGTGTCTGAATGTCTAAGTACGCTGCGAGCAACTACCTCTGCGCCAGAGCTAAAGACCGCACTTACGTTACAATACCATGTACCAGCTCTAACTGATGCAAAAGTTTACCCTGTAAATCAATTTTGCGACCAGGTGAAATGCCTACATTAGATGAAGTTGAGCTGGTAGAAGTATTGGTAACAGGTGTTTCTTTTCTCACATCCGCTTCTGGGGACTTGATTGCTGTGGCAATTGTCATCGCCATATCACCCACAGACCTCAACATGCTTTGTGTCTCTCTGCCTGAGTCACTCCTAGAATACTTCGGTTTTCCAACCTGACCACCCAAGATGAGTCCGTGTGGGGGACTATCCCAGCTCTTGTGACGTTCGTTCACAAGGGTCTCAGCCCAAAACCTATATTGTACCATGTTATACTCGTCTCCATGCTTCTCTTTAAGTTCGTTAGCTACTTGAAGAACTTTGGTCTTCCTTTCTTCTAGGGCAGATACCTTAGTCTTCTTGGATTTTCTTTTCGCTGGGGCTTCTTCTTCATCTTCATCATCGATTACATGTACAAACCGTTTCCAATTTCAGTGAAGAATTTATAATTCTGGTTTATGGATTGAAAGGTTGCCATAAATTAGTAATTTTGATCCGTAATGGTGTATGACATTGTACACAAGAGCGTAATTGTATCAATAGGTCTTAGTCTTCTGAAGTGCTATTTTCGCCTTCTTCTTCTTCTAGTGTCTCTTCCTCTTGTATTCTGAGTAGAATCTGGTCCTGCCCAATTAAGAGTGCGTTCCGCTCAAGTTTCAACATTGCAGAGATGTTTTCTGTTCCTATCAGGGGAAATAAAAGTTGTTATACAAGTGCATTGATAGATACTACATCCCAACTATGAAATTTCAATTGGCACATCAGTCAATTAAGCCAATACTACATTGGTCGATTTGAGCCAATACTACATTGGTCGATTTGAGCCAATACTGCATTGGAACATTGAAATTTCAATGGGCACGTTGGGCCAACACTACATTGCAAAATTGAAATTTCAATGGGCACGCTGGTCGATTTGAGCCAACACTACATTGGAACATTGAAATTTCAATGGGCACGCTGGTCGATTTGAGCCAATACTGCATTGGAACATTGAAATTTCAATGGGCACGTTGGTCGATTTGAGCCAACACTACATTGGAACATTGAAATTTCAATGGGCACGTTGGTCGATTTGAGCCAACACTACATTGCAAAATTGAAATTTCAATGGGCACGCTGGTCGATTTCAGCCAATACTGCATTGGAACATTGAAATTTCAATGGGCACGTTGGGCCAACACTACATTGCAAAATTGAAATTTCAATGGGCACGCTGGTCGATTTCAGCCAATACTACATTGGAAAATTGAAATTTCAATGGGGACGTTGGTCGATTTGAGCCAACACTACATTGCAAATTGAAATTTCAATGGGCACGCTGGTCGATTTCAGCCAATACTACATTGGAAAACAATGGAAGATGACCGCTTCCTGGCATCAATTCCCTCACACCATAAACTGTAACCTTTCTTTATAATCTTCTGCAACTCTGCAGAAACATCATCAGTCTCACTAAAGCAGATTTTCTTTGTACCAATCACATACCCAACATCAAACTCAAGATTGAAAGAAACCACCCTCTTACCAAGCTGCTTCAAAATCTCTTCCTTAAGAGACTTCAATCGAAAGCAACTAACACTCTCCAATCGTATAATGTAACTCTTGAACTCACACTTATTACTGGACTTGAATACCTTTATGACTAAACGATGATGAACAGGAGCATCCTGCAGTGTTGCCGTCTGATGTGTGCTGCCAGTACGTCCGACGACAGCGGATGCGTTGCTGCCAGGAATCACAATGGCTGATTGTTAGTAGTAGTATTAACAGCAACAGCTGATACCTGTAACTTCCCTTGGGCCTGGGGCAAGGAGGTCATTGTCCGTGGCAGCAAGGTTACTGGCCTCAACTGGCCGACACCTCGCAGCTGAGCTAGAAACGAGTTCAGGTCTGTCATGACGATCAACACAAACAGCCAAACACTGGACTTAACCATCGCTTTTGACAAGAATTGACACGTGGAGGCGGTTAAATGGGGCCAGGCGATTGGCCAGTTTTGCCGAATCTGATTGGTCAGTTTGAAAGTGCACGTTTCAACATTGCCGTATTTGGACAACCAGCCTGAAATTTACGGTTACCGTACTTCTTCTGCTTCTTTGTATTCCTCCTTGATGGTTCGAGCTTGCAATGATCTACAGTTTATAAAAAAGAAACTTGTGAGCCCACATGGACCTGTACTCCATACGTCAAACAGAGCGTCGAGCAATGGCGGCCAACACGAGACAAAAGCGCTCATATCAAGGTGAGTTTCAGCACCAACTGTTTACGTTCAGGTCAGTGCATGATAGCGATCACGGCGGTGTAGTCAGAATCTCCGTAGGCCAATCCTAAGTGCTCAAATTTTAATGTGCGTGTGTGTCTGCGTGCATGACGGAAGTGGGATGTTCGTTGGGTGGGACTAGACTAGTGACGTGCGACCTTCGTACTTCAATTTACTGATGCAGAACCTCAAACTCGGAGAAGAATGTTCAAAAACATTTGGCATGGGCTGGAAAGCAGCAGTTGAAGCGGACGCAATCGGGGAGCAGCAGTCGAAGCAGACACAATTTGGGAGCAGCAGATGAAATGGATGCAATCAGGAAGCATGCAGCAGCTGAAGCGGATGCAATCAGGGAGCAGCAGCTGAAGCTGACACAATCGGAGAGCAGCAGCTCTGCACAGAGACCTGTCCGGCGCCGGATTACTCACGTACGTGAACGAGGTAGCTGAGCAAGCGAAGCGAGCGAAGCTACTTGTTTATATTAATTATATTGTTTACGTGGCACAATTTACCCCTACCAGAAGTTTAACTAGAGGTGAAGAATGACATGCCATTATAGTTTGCTGGCCATATTTTCTAGTCACTTATGCAATGACATCCGGGGTAGAGAGGACACAGCCTCGTCCCCAGGTACCGCCCAGCTTTTCATCACTTGCCGTACTACAAGCGACGAAAAGCTGGTCAGGGCCTGGGACGAGGCTAAAAAGGACGTGTAATGTAACTATGGAGATCAATGAGACCTTAGGGAACGAATGTACACAATCAGAACATGGTGGGTTCTAGGTTGTGAAACATGCTAGTGAATCGAATGTACTAGCCTCATTCCCAGCCCCCTTCTGAGTGCCTGGGAACGAGGCTACCAATGTGTCTGTGGGTAAATTGCCTGGTATCTTATATCTAAGGAATTCCTCTCACTGTCCTGAACTTCATATTAGGCAGATTGCCCATGTGCAACTAAGATTCTAGATGGTAAGAATCACAGCAGGTTGAATGTTCCCTTCTGTGTCCTTTGGTTCCTGGCGAGGAACGGGACTGCCGATTCCCATCGCACCCCTGATTATATGCCCTCTTTGCTCTCAATACATCACAGGTACTGACTCATGTCCTGAGGGAAGGTGGGAACTTTGTGGCCAAGATCTTCCATGGAACCTCCAGGCTCCCTTAGCCTGGAGGTTCAACAAGGAACTTGTTTTTTGGATCCGCCTGGGTGCACCACTACAATGGATAATCCCCTCCTACCACATGCAATTATAGTGAGTCGTGCACGGAATACTACCACTCGTTGTACTCCCCTCCAGTACAGCAATCCTGGAACCCACATAACTTGGTGCTTCCAGCATCTAATACATCCACAAAGGCTATCTGCATTCAACTAACTTATAACTCCTTGCTGCATCAATACATTAAGATTTTGATGTGTGTATGTCTGTGTGTCTGTGCATGACGGAAGTGGGATGTTCGTGGGGCGGGACTAGAGTATATATGCTAGTATATATGCTAGAGTATATAGTACGGGAGGGAGGAGCGTATAGGGGACGGGTAGGGGAGCACATAGGGGATGGGTCGGGGAGCATATAGGCAACGGGAGTGGGAGCATATAGAACCTCGAACTCTGTGAAGAATGTTCAAGAACATTGGGCTGGAATCCAGCTGGGGCTGCAAGCAGATGCATGCAATCGGGGGAGCAGCAGTCGAAGCGGACGCAATCGGGGAGCAGCAACTGAAGCGGATGCGATCGGGAGCAGCAGCTGAAGTGGACGCAAGCGGCGAGCATGCAGCAGCAGCTGAAGCGGGCGCAATCGGGGAGGAGCAGCTGGAAGCGGACCCAAACGGGAGCAGCAGTGGGCAATCAGGCCAGGGAGCAGCAGCTGATTCGAAGCGAACGCAAGCGGCGAGCAGCAGCTGAAGCGGACACAATCGGAGAGCAGCAGCTCTGTGCAGAGAGCTGTCCGGCACCGGATTACTCACGGTAGGCGAACGAGGGGGAAGTAGCTGAGCGAGCGAAGCTACTTGTATTGAATGAAGGTGCTTTGAACAGTCTGACTGGGATCAACAGACTGATTGTCGCCTTTTGGAAGATGTTGTAGTGAATGACATAGAGTGGATGTTTGGTGGATGCAGGATGGAGGAGTGGCATGCAGCAGGACTCACATGACCCATGCACGGAGCGGTACGACACCAGTCTTCCCGCTCCTCTCCCTCCATTCCTTGCTGATGCCATTCCCTCCCTTACATCAACCTAATGACCACTTACATCAACCGATGATCACTGTACTAAGCATAATTTCACGTACATACAGTCTATGTTTGTATGCATGTTTCCATGGTCATAATTAGTTTTAGGGCTCCCAAAGAATAGTTCCTCCGTCCCCCTAACATGCACACACACACACACACACACACACACACACACACACACACATACACACACACACACACACACACACACACATACATGCACGCACATACACACACACACACACATACACACACACATACACACACACACACACACTGAATTCATACACTGTTGTCTCTTACATTCAGGAATCAACAGCTCACACACACACACACACACATACACACAATACTGTCACACACACACACACACACACACACACACACACACACACACACACACTGAATTCATACACTGTTGTCTCTTACATTCAGGAATCAACAGCTCATGAAATCATCGCCGACTGTTTTGAGGGCGGCGAGGCAGACCTAGCAATTGGTGATGAGGCACCTGACATCACTGGACAGCACGACCTGAATGAATACGTCCAGGCTCATCTGCTACTGACTGTGAGTGATCCCTTACTAGATTACACATCCTGGGATGGCCCTATTCCAAGTGTAGCAAGCTCCACTTCTCTTTTAATTATTCCTCAATGATTCCCGTCGAGTAAGCTTGCAGCAATCTTGGAATGACATGTGAATGTTACATTGTATTTCATGACCTGCAGTTGTGGGTATTAATTTTTGTGAAAGGGCGTTAGAATTTCTCATTGGTCATGCTGATGATACACATATGTGCCACATACCTAGCCTCCTTCCCAGGCCATCGCCCAGCTTTTCGTCGCTTACAGTACAGAAAAAGTGGGAGAGGGGCTGGGATAATTTATCATGTGCGTGACATCAGGGTACAGAGAAGGGTAGAGAGAACTTAATTGAACGTGGGTGCACTGACTGCAAATATGCAGCGCGAAGCCAGCTCATTCGTTTTGGCATTCAATTCGGCCACTTCTCAGCGAGGCCATGGAATGGCCGTCTCACCCAGAACCTGGTGCGATTCCGGAGTCTTTGAGCAGGAATAATGCGGCTGCTGTGTAGTATGAGGCAACATGATAGCGCTGTCAGCTATACAACAGTCTCAAATAAGAACTACACGCATTAGTATACAATTATAGTATATTCATGCGCGGCGGTTTTGATCGCCCACACGCAATTAAACGTGACGTTTCTCACGTGACAAAATATCCCAGGCTCTCCCCCTTTCTCTCAATTTTTGTTCATGCGTGGGAGAGCCTGGGAACGAGGCTACCACAATGTCATACCCTAAGGCTGAAAGCTTGTTTGTGACAACAACTGTTTCCAAGAGGGAGAGTTAATAGTATGCCTGCAAGGATCTATGGACTGCTGAAGAACTATCCTGCCAGGGGATGAGTAACCATGAGAGGCAGCTTCCTTGTTGCCATGTAGAGAGGCATAACTTGCAAGTTGCGATCTCTGAACTGGTGATGATCATCGATGGCATGTCCAAAATTACATAGTCCAGCGACATTTGTGAAATACTGCACCTTGTGAATTCCCATGCTCCCCCCAGCCTCATTCCCAACCTCCCCTCAGCCTCATTCCCTACCTCCCCTCAGCCTCATTCCCAGCCTCCCCTCAGCCTCATTCCCAGCCTCCCCTCAGCCTCATTCCCAACCTCCCCCCAGCCTCAGAGCGTGGAGGATGTTGTGAATGACGCAGAGTGAATGTTTGGTGGATCAATGGAGGATGGGGGAGTGATAAAGCAGGACTCACATGACCCATCCAGCACCGATCTTCCCAGCTCTCTAGGGAGGAGCCAGGAATGAGGAACAGTTGATTTTCATGCCTTGCACATCAGGGCGTGTCTTTCCTTACTGCTGATGCCACTCCCTCCCTTGTATGACCACATGATGAGATCACTGTACCAAGCACAGCATGTATGGTACACACATACACATGCGAAGCATCCTTCATATATGTTTGTATGCGTGGTCATAGGGCACTGATGACAGACTGTATGTGCCACTGGCTCCCATCCAGTCTCCTATCAACCCTCGTCCGTATGAGACAGCTTGTAAGCTCAAGAAGACCAACCTTCTATAGATACATGTACATCCAGCCGCATTGGAGTTTCACTAACTACAGTTGCAGACAAGAGGACATACATCTACCCCGAACAAATACCAACCTTTAGCCCTTTAAGATCTAACGTTGCATATCTGCAACGTGAGACTTTCAGCTTCATGATGTCACATCCGGCAATGTCCTTGAGAGATAGGCTCTGCGCCAGCAGAAAGGGCGGGGCAGGGGGAGGTGGGTGGGTGCACCCGAAGGGTGCAAACAGCATGGCCGCGTTTGGGCTCAGCTTTGAACGGCCCTTGGTTGGAGCCGGGTAGGCCATTTCTCGGGTTTTAAGCATAAATGGACTTAGAAAGTAGCTGTCTTGCCTTGTAGGCCCTCCATTTCCAGTGTTCATGGTCAGTTTTTTAGCTACGGCAGGTTGGCTACTTCTCGGGAGGCTTGATTGCAAGTTCGTTAGTTGGTGGGTGTGGTTAAGTCACGTATATGCTTAGTGTAGCTGAAATTACCTGTGTGAGCAGTTTCGAGCCCAGCAACGCCAGGGAACAGAAATTAGGGTATGTTTAAGTGTTCTATAGACTGAAAATGACCTAGAGAAATAAATTTAGGCCCTAAAGAGTTAATGAGACGAGAGAAAGAACCGAATTGTGGGATGAAAGTTCAGAGATAAGCAAGCTATAGCTGAACTGAGCACTGAACCTCTGTCCAACCATACCCTGACTGTGACTGCGACAAGGGACGTAATCTGTCTTATTTTGTGGATCATGAATATCATTAACAGCCTATTCACTATTATTCTGTGTGTTGGAGAGTGTGCCTGTGCCGTTGGTACCCTGTGAAGCCCCAACTGTGGCTAACCTTGGTTGCAAGCTTGTACTTGACACAGTCTGATACAAATAGCCCTGGGGTCCCCATGAATATCATTAAATAGCTCCATTTTTAGGTGAGCTGCTTTCCCATTAGCCCTTTAAGATCTAACGTTGCATATCTGCAACGTGAGACTTTCAGCTTCATGATGTCACATCCGGCAATGTCCTTGAGAGATAGGCTCTGCGCCAGCAGAAAGGGCGGGGCAGGGGGAGGTGGGTGGGTGCACCCGAAGGGTGCAAACAGCATGGCCGCGTTTGGGCTCAGCTTTGAACGGCCCTTGGTTGGAGCCGGGTAGGCCATTTCTCGGGTTTTAAGCATAAATGGACTTAGAAAGTAGCTGTCTTGCCTTGTAGGCCCTCCATTTCCAGTGTTCATGGTCAGTTTTTTAGCTACGGCAGGTTGGCTACTTCTCGGGAGGCTTGATTGCAAGTTCGTTAGTTGGTGGGTGTGGTTAAGTCACGTATATGCTTAGTGTAGCTGAAATTACCTGTGTGAGCAGTTTCGAGCCCAGCAACGCCAGGGAACAGAAATTAGGGTATGTTTAAGTGTTCTATAGACTGAAAATGACCTAGAGAAATAAATTTAGGCCCTAAAGAGTTAACTGCAACATCAAGGGGTGACCAGAGACTGCTCAAAGTCTGCAACCACATGAAGATTTGCAGAATTTTCTTTGAAGCAGGAGCAATAAGAAACGAATGGTGACTACTTTACAGTCAACAAGATAATCGACCATTGCTGAATCTATCTTCCCAAGGATGTACCTATGTGTGCTGTAACTTAGGAGACAATGCAAAACGTATAGCGGACGGATGGGGGAGCATATTTAGGATGCGTTTTTTCATGGGTTTCATCACTTCTTCACCTTTGTTTTGCTGTCATTTGTTTTTGTTGAGAGAGGGGGGAGCGTACGGATCATCACCTCGTTTCATTTCCATGGTTCCTTAATCACTTTTCGCATCACATTTCTACTCGTGTTGGTTTGTTGTTTTAAGGAGAGAGGATGGTATACCATATTATGTTGTGAGCATGTCCGCTCCATACCAACATGCGTATGTAAGTCAATGATCAACTGACTCTATACACCTCTTTGCTCTCGATACTTCACAGGTGCTGAACATCACAAGCCTTGTCCTGAAGGAAGGTGGGAACTTTGTGGCCAAGATCTTCCATGGCAAGAATATGCAGCTGCTCTACTCTCATCTGAAGATCTTCTTTGGGAGGCTCACCTGCTGTAAACCACACAGCAGCAGAACTCCAGCATAGGTACATGTCCAGCACAATGTAGATGCAAGTTTGGAATGTACCACATGGGGAAATGTTGCAAAACTTTGCATGTGTATAATTCTTTAGAATTTCACATTGGTCATCCTGAAAGCACCCTCTTCAGACTGCATGAAAGTTGTTAGGGAGATCAAGGATAACAAAGACTTTCACAAAAGCCAGAGGCTAACACACCTTAGCCTTGTTCCCAGGTCCATGCTGCCTGGGAACGAGGCTAAACACACCTAAAAGATCTATGGACTGCTGAAGAACTATCCTACCAGGGATGGGAATTCAAAATCTCCAACTGATGCACTTCCTCTCATTTCTTTGTCTCAGAAATGACAGACATGCAGCTACCTTTCTCAGTCTGCCATGTAGAGAGGCATAACTTGCAACTTGCGATCTCTGAACTGATGATGATCATGGATGGCATGTCCAAAATTATAACATGCAGCTACCTTTCTCAGTCTGCCATGTAGAGAGGCATAACTTGCAACTTGCGATCTCTGAACTGATGATGATCATGGATGGCATGTCCAAAATTATAACATGCAGCTACCTTTCTCAGTCTGCCATGTAGAGAGGCATAACTTGCAACTTGCGATCTCTGAACTGATGATGATCATGGATGGCATGTCCAAAATTATAAAGCCAAGCGACATTAATTTTACTGTAGTCTCCCGTTAATACCCCCCCCCCCCCCCCCCCCCCCCCCATTTTGTACAGTACATCCAGCCAAAGTGGGGAGTGGGCGTATTTTCGAATAGGCAATCAGTCTCAACTATACGCACCCTCAAAACGTTTTGCTACGTACACAAACTATTATGACACCGTCAAGGTTCATGTTCACAGTTACAAAAGTACAAACGATCGGCCCAGTACTGTTCGTGGTCATCATGCATGATACTGCACCCTACATGTGAAATTGTCTGTCATACAGTCTCATTCATGACCCCCCCCCCCCCCCCCCCCCCCCCCCCCCCCCCCATTCCCAGCCCCGAGACTGCACACTGTACTGGGCCTAGTGGCTAACTTGTCTCGATCCTTCTTCTCCAGAGGTGTGTGCCAGAACTACAACTCTCCGCCTGGTTACACTCCTACAATGACCAATCCCCTCTGGGATCACAACTATGGTGAGTCATAAACATAATTATTGTTAAAATAGCACACGCTACACTTGTTCTCACTGTAGTTGAAGTGTGTAGAACACTTCAGCCAATACCAGACAACTCATTATACTGCCCACTAGTACAACCTGGAGTCCACATAACGTGGGCAGGAACGTACCTGCCTTGCTCTTTGGTGTGGTCTGTTTAGAATTCGGTTCTATAAATTGCCAGTGTTTATACGGGTAAGGAACTTCTATTATGTCCTCAGCAAAACAGTGACATACTGTGTGTAGGGATAGCGGGACATGCAATATCTGAACCCTATAACAGTGCCCCACGTTTTCAGCAAGACTTGCCAGAAAATATAACAAAACTGTTTCGAGAAGGTCATGGTACTGGCGTATACATCGAATGAAGCGCTGTTTAACGGACTTTCACCAGTGGAAGTTTATTTTCAATTCAGAAAACTACTAACCAGAAGGTCACACAAGTGTCCAAATGTTTAATCGCAAAGTTTTCTGCCTAGAATGACTTCTTCTTCACTCAGCAAAGCGAGCTACAAGAAGCAGGCAGACAATGCATATTTGTTGGCAAGCAGCTGCCCTTGTCTTCTCAAAGAAAATGCTCTAGTAATTGTGCCTTTGTCACAATGTCTTTGGTGGGAGCTAGTCTATGCACAGCTGTTACCCACACAGAATGTTTGACATAAGCTTGGCCTTGTTTCTGGTAACTTACACACCTCACCCAATCGTTCTTTGTTGGTAAGAACATAGCCGAGCGGATTAGTGCGAGGCTCTGAATGGGGGATCTATATATTTCTCACTATAATTATACATGTGTACATGCGTATGTACGAACATACTGGAACATATCACTCACAGGAATGTTGCGGGTTCCTGCCGGCCAATTGAGTTTTATTTGCCACGAGGACTTGACGGTGTGGGAAGTACAACCTTGTCACTCAGGTCAGTGGACGATCAAGTGTGTGATGCCTCCAGGGCTTGCAGAGCTGGTGCAGCTACATATATCAAACAGCCTGTGCAGTCGTAGATGCTGACCCCTCGGGTCACTATGAAATTTTGGTGCTTGGAATTAGCTGTGGAGGAGCCCTCAGCCTAGCCTAGTAAATGGCTGGCTTTTGTGCCAGTCTTGCACATCAGGCTGCATGTCTTTGCCAATCCTGCTGATGCGACTCCCTCCCTTGGTCTTGCATAGTAATGTCCACGTGAGGACATTATTCTACTAAGCACAACATATATTATAGCATGTGCACACAATATGCATAAACCTAACTGTGTGTAATCCCTATGGCATTGTTTGTATGCATGTTTCTGTGGTCACAGGGCACTGATGACACACTGTATGAGCCTCTGACTGCCATCCAATCTCCTATCAACCCTCCATATATGAGACAGCTTGTAAGCTCATGAAGATGCATTGGAGATTCACAAACTACAGGTGCAGAGAGTAAAACAGAATTAGGAGGTCACATGCTACCCCAAGCTGTCTCATATATGGAGGGTTGATAGGAGATTGGATGGCAGTCAGAGGCTCATACAGTGTGTCATCAGTGCCCTGTGACCACAGAAACATGCAACCACATGAAGATTTGTACAGTTCAGTGTCCGAAGCAGAAGCAATAAGAATGGAACGGTGATGTCAACACGAATTGAACGGCGGATATAGTTGAATTCAGCTTTCCATGCTATACCTCTGTGTACTGTGAATTGGAAGACAATAATTATGTTGAGCATCCTGTGAAGTGTACGTCCTTTCTATAGTTTCCACATCATCACTTCATTTTCCATGGTTCCTTTTTGTTCACTTTCTCAACACATTAATTTTTCTACTTGTTGTTTTAAAGGAGAGAGGGTGCGGTGATCATTGGGAGGGGTGAAGCATTATTGAGAGGAGCTAGGGAAGGGCGTGGAGTATAGAGGAATATGGGGTTGAGCTCGAGCACTTAGTCACATTCTTCCTCATTTACTTTTTCATTTTGCCATGGTACATTTATTTTTCACCTTTAGTGAGCATAGAAAGAAGCCGGGAAAGGAGTGTGTATTCTTTACCTGACATCACTGCATGTCATTTTCTGTAGCTCATTTTTGAGGAAGAAAGGGAGCATGGGAGGGTTGAAGCATGAAGAGGTATGGAGGAGTAACGTACTGGAGGGGCCAGTGTGTGAGCGTGATGCAAAGGTGGAGCATATATAGAGAATGGGAGAGGAGTGTGATTAATTATAAGAAATCACATTTTATTTTAGGTGCATGGGAGGTCCGGGTGAAGCATCAGGAGGGATGGGGGATCGATCATCGATTGGGAGGGATGGGGTGGAACTCCCATATAATATAATTTCCATCACAATCATAATTTATTGTTTCAGCTAGCCTCGTTCCCAGGCTCCTCCCCAGCATTTTGTTGCATACTGAGTATAACGAAATGCTGGGGAGGAGGTATGCAACAAAATGCTAGCCTGGGAACGAGGCTATAATTATGGCCCAGAATGAGACTGCGGACAAAATTCAGTGAGAAGTGGCAGAATTGTATAATTATTATAGTGATTTGGATTTGTGACTTCAAAGTGCCATCTCCATGCATGCATGGCAATCACTTTCTGATGTACCACAGAGGAGATGATTATGCACATTATAGAGTGAATTTCAGTATAACATTATTATAAGCCCATTCACATGTGCAACATTTCATAATTTCACTTGAATAGATTTGATTTCGCAACATTTAAAATTTTGCTTTTGTAGCAGTGTTTGTCGTATATGCACCATTTCTGAAGTATAATGCCAATGTTCAAAACAATTGCATAAAGTATTCTTCATGATCATGACATGCTGTGGTGATAGGTCTGAGTATAATGTATTGTCCATGCAGTCTGACAGGAGGGGTAATGAGAGGAGTATTCTGGGACGTCCTCACACCCAGCGCTGCATGTCATGTGCTGTGTACAGGAAGAAAGAAGGGAATGACTTTATACTCAAGGTGTGGAACACATGACTAGTGAACTGCTGATATACGTATTACACAACAGGAGGGAGTATGAAACTACTGGCCATGCTAATCTCCCTCCCAGTCATGAGCCTCGATCATCCCAGTAACAATAGTGCATGATGATTTACTGCACACATGTACTCAGATTCTGGGAGATCCCTACACTGGTGTTGAAGTTTGTCGTACCTGCAGCTACTTCCACAAATGGCCAAAGAATTATCTATAGAATGTCCTGAGGGTATGGCTGACTGTGCCATTACACATGAACTGAGACCAGGATGCGTGCTCTCTGAGGATGGACTTACTCAGCCTCTGCTAATAACTAGCTACTAAAGATTATCACTGTGGTACCTAGATACATGTACGGGCAGGTTGCAAACACAGTAGAGTTGCCTTACCTAAACATGACTGTTCATCTTTAGTCAGGGAGTAGCTTGTCTGTATGTACACGCCATCCTTCTTCCCTTTCCTGCCATTCCAGCCAGCAACACAGACACGGTCACAGCCTACACTGTCCACAGAGCAGCAGTTGGTAGCAATGTTCTCAACTGTATGTATGGAGGTAAGGAATGGAGCTGGTCCATACAGAACACCCAAACACACATTCACAAGAGGTCAATTCCTGGCTAGCTACACAGTGGGTCAGTACTGAAACTGAATGTCTGATCTGGTGGGACCTCTACAGCACAGATTTTTTCTGACTAAGAAGCGCTCTTGTAAGCATGGCTACCAAGACAACAACAGTGACTGTACTGACCAGTGAAGTGATCAATGCCACTATGGAGTACGGAGAGGCTAAACTTGGTCCTCTCATGAATTAATTGCCTACTGTTCCTTTGGTTTAATGTAGACAGACCAGTCTAAGATCGAGGAAATCTTGTTTCATTTGCTATTGTGCACTGCCACTGCTGTGGAGACTGTCCAGAGGACACTGTAGCTATACAAGACTCACACTATGGAGTGTGGAGAGCCTAAGTTACATGGTCCTCTGAGGTTCGGCAGGGTCTACACGGATCTACACAACATTTGTGGCATCAGTTCTGATACTTGCCAAGCCATTACTAATTGCCTACCCTTGCCATTGTTTACATGCTCCAAGTTGACATAAGAACGTGCATCTGTACTGGACAGAGGAGGGTACCTGACCTTTGTCTAATCAGGTTCATTAAATCCAGGTCTCCCTGAAAACCATGCAGTGCTTGGAGGATAGTTGGATTTTGACCCAATCATGAAAAAGCACGGATATAGCGTTTGGTCTAGTGTGATTTTGCTACAACTGCGACTGACATTCAAATCGACACAAAGCCAGCCAGGCTGGCAGGCAAGCAGGCCGAGAGAAACTCACTTTTAGAACATCATTTGAAGGTTCGGACACAACATGCAGCGTCACGTCTCAACCATATGACATTCTGAGTTATGCGGTAAGTGAAATGATTTTTGTACTATGTCATTTATCCAGGTCTAGGAACGAGATATGGGCCGGTGGTTTGTGCCATTGTGATCAGCATCATTAGCGCTCTCAAATCAGGTCCATTCTGCTGCAGGTTGGATTTTGACCCCCATCATGAAAAACCATAGATTATAGCCTTTGGTCTAGTGCAACTTCAGCGCTAATGCAACCAAACTTCAAATTGATTTCAGGATGAATATGGCACCAGGCCAGGCAAGCAGGCCCGGGCCAGGAGACACTTTAGAACATGACTTCAAGGCTATTTTCCTGCTCATTGCACAGGCACAATCCAAAGCTCCATATCTCAATCTTGACTTTCTGAGGATGGTGACGCTGGCTGAATACTGAGTGCAACTTGTGACAATACTCTTTGAGGACATCATTTGAATTCATGCTGATCACAATGGCACCCCACTTGCACATAGTAACTATGGAAGTGGGAGGGTCCGTCAACTTGAGCAGGTTCACATGGATCTGGATTAATGCAGACATATTCTACCGTACAGATTTTTTCTGACTAAGAAGCGCTCTTGTAAGCATGGCTACGAATGACAGCTGTGACTGTACTGACCAGTGAAGTGATCAATGCCACTATGGAGTATGGAAGGCAGGATTCACACAGATCTACACCAATATTTTAGCCATGGCAGTCATTACATGCCTACTGTTGCTTTGTAGACAGACTGGTCTAAGACTGAGAAAATCTTGTTCCATTTGCTACAATGTGCACTGCCACTGCTGTGGAGAATGTCCAGAGGACCATGCACAGTCCTTAGCAACAGCTTAGGTATGTAAACTGGACCATTGCTCTAAGCTGACATAAGAACATGCATCCTATACTGGACTCTGAGTACAGAGGAGGGTACTTGACCTTTGTCTGAGTGACCAAACCTCCAGTAAGCCCTGTGGTGTGAGAGCTAATCTGAGACTCTTGTTCCTAATTCTGGAGCTCTTTGTCTATCTCTGGACCTTGATGGGAGGGAATTCTCTGAGGACTTTCTTGACTGGAGACAACAAATTCCTGCTAAAACACATGGATGCCACCAATTGCTGCCTTGGTCCCAGGCTATAAACCGACAGAGGAGACGGTTTCTCCTCTCCTTTTACCGTCCGGGAATGAGGCCACCTCTGTTGACCCAAATGTGGACATGGAACTAGCATTCACCCCAGAGGACCTCGACCCAGCTGTTGCCCCAAAAGCTGGGAGGAGGGCTGAGAAAGAGGCTATCACCCGCTGACTTGCTCAAGGATTGGATGGTCAAGAAATCCATCTAACATGGTGTAACTGACCATTGTGTATTTGAGCACAGCCTCTCTTGGGTCTTGGTCTACGCCAACCTTCAGCAATCTTTCTAACATATGCCAATGGCACTGATTCCACCACCAGCACCTGGGAATGTATGTGTGTGTGTGTGTGTGTGTGTGTGTGTGTGTGTGTGTGTGCACGTGCATGTGTACATACATTACTAAATTTGTTTGTGTGTATGCATGACTACATGTGTAGTTGTATCGTAAGGTCATACTATTTGCGGATATTAATTTTAGCATTCTTAAAATCTTGGAAGTAGCAACCGTACCACTCAGTCTGCTGGTAAAAGCTACAGTGCAACAGATAGCACACTAGTACTCTCTAGTAATCTCTAGTAATCTCTAGTAATCTCTAGTAATCTTCAGTAATCTCTAGTCTGCTGAGCAACAGATAGCACAAACTCACGGTTCAGAACAATGTCTCGGGTCTTGCACTCACCTCATAGCTACACACTCTGATTCGTCCTGTACATGTACAGCTACTTCCTTCTCAGATCGCACTTCGTAGGCCGCTAGCTTATGACTCTCTTCAATAATTAATGCATGTGTATGTAACGTCACTTGCTGGCAATACTACTGCTTCTGGGTTCAAAGTTGAGCGATTTTTTCCAATTCAGTAAAATTGGTACCCACAAATAATAGTGACCTTAAGGTACATGTGTGTGCAAGGGCATGTAAGGGAAAGAGAACAGTGTGAGCAGAATCACAAACTACTGTGGAAGTTCACTACACAGTATATTGTATACTGAACCACATGCATGTGCTCCAGGTCGTACTTACGTATGTTGATGGAGACATCTCCCTCAACATCTCCCTCCTCCTCCTCCTCCTCCCTTGCTTCACCACACTCAGCTTAGCACCCCTGTGCACAAGATGAGCACATGATGAGTACATGATGGGCACATGATGAGCACTAGTAAGCACATGATGTAACACAAGATGAGGGGCAACTGGAAAAGCCGGGAATGGCAAAAAGAGGTGGGAGGCTGGGAGCAGGAACGACACAATCCTAAGCATGGCTCATTTTGGGGTCACAATAAAACCCGGACTCTGGACTTGACTGACCGAAACAGCTGTATACAGACAGCAAAACGTCACCTAAGCTAAAAGGGGTTGTCTCCAGCTCTGTCTCAAGTTGCTTTCTAGCCTGTTGAGGCATTGTCTGCTCGATTTCTGAGAGGTCAAAGGTCACGTCCATATTTGATGAGCATCAACGAAGGTGGCTCTGGCTATCCACTGTCTCTTATAGATGCCACACGTATTTGTGCATTTGCACCTTCACCAACCTTTAATTAGAATGATTTAGCCCCAAGGGTAATACAAGAGCAGCTATTTTCACAAGTAGGTAGAAACCAAGCTCCACCCTTATCATTCCCACTCCTGTCCTGTTTCCTGTTCCATGCTTTTCCAGTTGTCCCAAGATGATCAAGCCTATCATATATAACACAAAACACATAAGTGAATACTCACTCAATCAGCATCCACGTTGGAAAAGATTACTAACCAGACAGATTACTAGAGATTACTAGAGATTACTAGAGATTACTATAGATTACTGAAGATTACTAGAGATTACTAGAGATTACTATAGATTACTATAGATTACTAGAGATTACTAGAGATTACTAGAGAGTACTAGAGATTACTACAAATGATGTACAGGGAATACAATACTAGACTATTAGGGATTGCTGGAGGTTACTATAGCCTCGTTGCCAGTACGTAAAAGTTGGGAGAGCCTGGTATGTTTCCTCACATGAGCATGACGTAATTGATAAATGGCAAAACTTTTTCAGAACGATAAAGCGAAGTTTCAAGTATTGTTCAACCAACTACACATTCAATGCTTGCTGTATATGACAGTCACCCCCGCTAGCTAGATACGTGTGGTAAGTTACCTCGCACCTTAGCTCTTCTTGTTGTTTTGAGCCCCAGTTCGCCCACATTCAATCACGTCCTTTCGACTACCTTTCTACCCTCGACGTCACGCACATGAGGAAACAAACCAAGCCCTCCGTGTTCTTTTGTGCAACCGAAAGTGGTACACAGGCCTGGGAACGAGGCTAGGAGGTTACCAGAGAGTACAACAGATTACTAGGGACAACGTCCCAAAATGAAACTGGGGCATGTACAGTATTCCCAGAAAAAAACCTAGCAAGAAGAAAATGGACAGTTCTGACTGAAGTGGTTGACTCGTCCCCTCTGCTTTATTGACCTTTGAACCAAGCAAAGCACAGCAGCAAAGAGCTTAGCATAATTATACTGTACGTCATAGGTGCTAGGTGCATGGACTAATTTTCAGTAATTTAGGCAATGTGCCCACACTGAGGACAAACGTTTACTGAATGAGGCTGGGAATGAGGCTGGAGGCACTGGCTCACATGGGCTGTTCATGTTTCCCATCATCCTTAAATGCTGATTGAAAGGTATTCGGCGTGTGCAATTCACCCTTCTGTACAGTTCTTGTTCAGCTCACTAGAGACACTTGCTGTGGCCGGTTAGGCTTACTTGGCCCGATACCAGCCTGAAATGCTGTCTAGTCAGCTGCATAACACCCGCTGAGCCGTAAACAGTTCAACAAATAGCACCCTCATCTAAACTACGAACGGACAAAATGTTTAGTACATGTACACGCACATGTGCGGCAATCAGTCTGTGTCTGTGCTACGTACATGTCCGATAACCTATTCACACACATCACTGACAACAACAGCAGCATCTCAGCACTGGGCTCACCTTTGGTCCCTCCAAACACGTCGGGTGGGAGGTCAGGGTGGATCAACCTCGGGTCCGATGTGCCTGGATGGTAATGAAGTCCACCTCTGCTGGATCTTCTGCAGTACAGAGAAAACAACGCTCAAGCACAAAGCAAGGCTCAAGCAACACCATTTTATATGGATTGATGAGCTGTAGAGTACAATTCGAATCAAATTACGGAATGGTGATGAGCGAAATGTGGGCTCGCTCATGTTCGCCCTATGCAATCAGATTTTAAGCTACTGAGAGGGGGTGTCCAATGACCTGAAACAGTGGTCTTCGTGAAATTTCCAGTTCTGGAATTTTAACTCTATACACAATATTCCTCTGCCTATTTTCAGTGGTCGTACTGACACACACAAGGCAGCATAAGGTTGCACACTTGAAAATAACTTCAGGGACATTGGGTGTAAACTATTCTAATCCCTCGCTGCCCCACGGCAAAACACGTGGTGACACCACAAGCAGCTAACAGCCACCACGCACCAAGATCTCATCAGTCTAATCTGAATCTGAATACTGGGCAGGCAAGTATACACTGATGGAGCCCAGGGGGAACAGCCCCAGTCACATGTAACAGAACAAACGAACACACACAATCACAATAAGTAAATGGTCACTAAGGGTATCAGAGTGGCACTCCCTTCTTTGCTTCAGGAGGTCTTGACGCTCAACTCAGCCAGCTTGTACATGTATAATACACATGGTCTTTCGCTATATCTGTTCCCAGACCGTAACCAGACTACGTAGGTGACCTAACATTATTCTGGTAAGATCCGTCGGGAAAAGGATAGGGGACAACAATTCCGGACGGTAGCAACTACATTATACGGTCACCTCTGCCTTCAATTTAATATGGGAGGTCATAATCAAGTCTATACTTTTCCCCAGCAGTTTTAAGGAAGGAGCTTGTTGCAAGGCTGAGAGAGTACGTAGCAGGTACATATTCAAGCGGGACTTGTGAGTTCTAACTGCTGTTGAGATGTTATGATTGCAGACAATGCTCAGAATGGACAGACTTTGGGGATCATGTCATCATGCCCAGGAGGGATGTATCCGATCACTAGCACTAGCACGAGGGCACAAAGTGCCTAAGGGCGAGTGACTGTAAACCACATAATTATGTCCCTCTTGGATGTGATTGAACTGCACATTGTTTACTGTGGCTTCCATCATACTGCAGCATGGTAGCTATGGAGTCTCCTTGGTAACCGCTGTGTCATACTTGGCAACCGTTTAGTCTTACTTCTGTTCAGTGCATGCTGGCTGAATATAGTAGTTGATCCCAGTCGCTTGTGCGATACTCGTAGGTGCTTTGGCTCTATTACCCATGATGGATGGCATCACAGCGAGTGATTTTCGATTCCAACGCTGGAAATGCCAAGAAGGGCCAGTTCTCTTACTTCGATGTTAGTTTTTTTTTATCTTCCATTTTGGTTTTTCTAACTCATTAATTATTCATAAGTGCATATCCCGCATGCAAAGAGTTAAACGTAGAAGAGAGCAGCCTAGTGCTCCCGTAAATACAGGAACTGAAGTGAGCCTGTAAGAAGCCAACTCTGTCAGATTCTGGTTTCCGTGGTTGGGTCTGGCCACGCAGACTGTGACGCAAAGTGATAGTAACCAAATGCTCCGTACCGTCTGTCCACCCATCGGATAGACCCATAGTGCTTACGAGAATCACGGGAACATATGCCCTGGTCCTAGTGTATGTATCAAACATCAAAAGGGAAATACATGCCCTTGGTTGCTGTAGCGTGTTTACAGTGACTACCGGTACTGCCCATGCAACTTGAGGTACGTCACACATACCATAACTAGCTGAGGGACAGCAAAGGAGCCAATCTTCTTTTCACTAACTGCTTCAGACTCTGAGCCGTCTCCTCACCACTGTCACTCTCACCATCTTTCAGGATCACAACAGCATAGATGCCTGAAGATGTCATAAAGAAATAGGTATCAAAATAGAAACACATCTTCAATATATACCTTCTCCAAACATCTCATGGGGGTAACCATAGGGACTATATTATCTAGTCTCGCTTGGCCCAGCTCCTTACTGCGACGATTAGTGGGGCGGGGCGAAAGGGGAGGGGCGGGAGGAAGAAGGGTCTGGTGACTCTGAACAAGATACCGTTGCAAAATGGAATGTAATTACTGAAATAATCTTCCGTAAATGTAATATTGCACGTGACTTACCTCAAGTATACTATACTAGTAGTTAATCGAGCACACAGCTAGAGCCATGGCTATCAAGGAAGAGCACTGTAGCGTCTGCCTCAAAGACTTGCCGAAGAGTAGTACGCGAAGGAGACCTAACATTGAGACATTCCAGAACCCGTGTGGAGACTCACGGAGACGTCCGTATCGCACGCAAATTATCTTCGCTTTGTTTGGACATCAACTGCGTGTAGCCAAGCTGTGAAGCTGCTAAGGAGGCAGTCTTGAATCTTCTCGGCCATGTCAACTATAAATCTAGTCACGCGCTCAAAGCGGAAATCGTGCCACAAATTACATGCTGCTTCAATCTGGTTGGTTCTACCAGCATTCCGGCAGAGCCAACAACATCCTGTTCAGAGTCACCAGACCCTTCTTCCCTCCTCCCCTCCTCCCGCCCCGCCCACTAATCGCCGCGGGAAGGGTCTGGGCCACGCGAGACTATTACTCCAAATAACGCCGGCCAGAGTTGACATGCCCTTATTAGGTAATGAAATGACGCAGCGCAGGTGCGCTTTGTTCACCTACGTCATTTAGCACTAGCGATTTGAATTGGCCCTGCGCGCGCCGCCGTGCAGCAGATAACTCCTACCTGTACCTGGTTTTCTCACTTCCACCTGGATTTCTCGCTGTTCGCTGCTTAGAGAGAAAATGCCACTGAAAAGGCATCGAGGACCAAGTTCGTCAGCACAGAGTACAGTGAGTAGCAGTGAGAGTGGCAGTGGGGAGCGAATGATAGAGAAGGCGAAAAGACGTTCCCAAAGGGTGGTTACCGAAACGCGGAGCTTGCAGCGAGACACCCTCCGCGCAGCTAGGAGTGTTAACAAGTTATGCGAGAGAGTAAAAACTTTAGAAGAAAGGGTCGATACGTTGGAAGAGCAGCAGACCACGACACAGGCACAGCTAAGCGAGACAGACACAGCTAAGTGAGACGCAGACACAGCTAAGCCAGATGCAGGCACAGATGGCAAAGCAGATCCAGAGTGAAGTGAAACTTCAAATATCCAGCGTCCTAGACGTAATCGAAAGAAGAATGCTCAGTGTAATTTCAGACAACAGGCCAAAGTGAACACTTGAGTCTTGGAATACTTCAATGAAGACATAAATATGTATTATAATTTGTAGCTATGTAGCATGATTGATAATCATCAATGCTTGTCAATTAAACATACACATTCGTGGACAGGCTCAACACATTGTGTCCCCAGCTAAGTTTCTCCCTATGCACCAGAACTTGTCCTGGGGCTGTGTTGCGAGACGGAGGAAGGTGGTGGGGGAACAAGGAACACAGAGCACTGGAAGGAGGGGAGCTGTTAGCAGCTGGTCAGGTTGCAGCCAGGCTTCCCTCCAGAGAGCAGAGCAGAGACACAGTAGTAAAAGCAACCGTCCACCCATTCATCCTGTGCTGCAGTTGATTGTTTGGGCACGTGGGGTTCAAATATTGGAATTCACAGAGTGCTGTGACAGCTTCACTGGCTCCGCATTATACCACACTTAAGCACTGGGGAGTAGCTTACGGCCTATGACTCCCTTTTCACTCACAGACGGAAAGGACACAAACGTTAACGGTCTAGGCCACTCGCTCTTGCTATGCGCTTCATTTGCATACTATAATCTGGCCCTCTAACATCTGCCCGCCGGCCGGGACCTACCCCCTTAAGTATGGTCAAATGCATATGTTAAGGGGGTTGGTCCTGACCAGCGGACAGACGCTGGAGGGCCAGACTATAGTATCCAAATGAAGTGCACAGCAAGGCCGAGTGGCCCCAGAGCGTTAACGTGTGTGTCCTTTCCGTCTGTGAGCGAAAAGGGAGTCATAGGCCGTAAGCTACACCACAGTGCTTAAGTATGGTAAAATGCATATGTTAAGGGGGTAGGTCCTGGCAGACAGGACCATGGTGCTGGATCAAGGATTGCAAGAGGATCGAAGCTGAAGAGAGCAACCGCAGCAAATGGGATGTACCACAAGCCCATCTGTTCCCAAAAGCCATCATCACTCCTCTTGCAATCCTTCACGGTCTTGATCCAGCACCATGGTCCTGTCTCGCCATAGGAAACACGAAAGAAAGGGACCAGAGCAATGATTGCTGGTAAGACAAAAGATAGGCCAAAAATGTTATCTCCAGTATCCTAGCACATTTCACAGACTTCCAAACATCTGGAAATCGGTCAGGCACGATGCTGACACAGTCCTTTTTCATGCATTTGAAGCACACGTCAGCAAAGAGGAAGAGTGTTATTCCCAGGGTAAAAAATAGCTGCACCATTCCACTATACTCATCCAGGAACCCGACTGCAACACAGAATTTGTCCTGACCCGGGTAATCAAAGTAGTGCTCAAAGTGCAGCGTAAGGATGGCAAGGTAGAGGATGGTCGATATGGTGAGGTACAGGAACAACCGCTGGTGGATGGTCTTCCAGGTCTTTGAGGCACAGATAAGTACGAGCTTGAGAAGGCAGAGAAGAAAGCAGACACCCACAGTTGTGCCCCTAGTCAGGGATAAGCTGCGAAAGTGTGAGAGGTTAGTGCAGCTTGCATACGACTCAGAAACAGCATAGAGAGCCGTTTGATTCATCCTAGTCCAGTCTGTTAACGTTAATTACTGTCCATAAAGACACTCTTGAAGCTGCTTACTCCAGTTTTGACTCTGGATTGTAGTTCTAGCTACAGAAGGGAAGATCAGACATGAATCATAAAGCTGACAACAATGGACACCGCCTTAGGGCATTTGCTGCCAACAACAAATAGCTGGTAAGTCCTATGTCAGCACTTCCACTGGCCACTGCACTGAGAGGCGGCCAGTGTGATGACAATCCTGGTACAAATTTATCCGTCTACCGTATACGTACAAATTTTCATGAGAGATTAATTCATCGCCTTAGTTACATACAATGTAGCCTCGTACCCAGGCTTTCCGCAAACACACAATGAAGAGCACAGATGTGCTGAACCCGCGGCTAGCAAACCACACACCTCAAGAGTTGAGAGTTGCCCAGAATGAAATCGTGCTGGGGAAATACATTTGTACGGTGCATGAACAGGGTAGCCCTCCATGTTAGCTTTCTAGCTACAGAAGGGAAGATTAGACATGAATCATAAAGCTGACAACAATGGACACCGCCTTAGGGCGTTTGCTGCCAACAACAAATAGCTGGTAAGTCCTACGTCAGCACTTCCACTGGCCACTGCACTGAGAGGCGGCCAGTGTGATGACAATCCTGGTACAAATTTATCCGTCTACCGTATACGTACAAATTTTCATGAGAGATTCATTCGTCGCCTTAGTTACATACAATGTAGCCTCGTACCCAGGCTTTCCGCAAACACACAATGAAGAGCACAGATGTGCTGAACCCGCGGCTAGCAAACCACACACCTCAAGAGTTGAGAGTTGCCCAGAATGAAATCGTGCTGGGGAAATACATTTGTACGGTGCATGAACAGGATCCAGCCCTCTTTTATGAGAAACCACCATGTAGAGTGGCTAACGAGGTAACCGGAATAGCATGAATGCTAATATTAACCAGTACCCCGGGACCAACGGCTTTACATCCATCCATGTTGGAGCTCTCGTACCATCTCTTCTGCTTCACGTCTCCCTGTAGCTTATCCCACTCCTCCTCCTCCTCCTCCCCCTCTCCCTCCCCTTCCCTCTGCACCTCCCTCTGCACCTCCCCGTCACTCTCTGAAGAAGACAGACGGACAGTCTAACCGCGCCCGTTTGCCCTCAGGGGTTGCCGTACCTTCATCAGCTTTCTTCACCTGTGTGTCGTTGGCTAGTCGTTCGTCTGTGTCTGAGCCCTCGGCTTTGTCTCGCTGGGTCTTGTTCTCTTCCTCCCTCCTCCCAGGCTTGCCCCCGGGCCGTCTCCTCCGCACACCACTGCCTGCAGCTTTCCCCTTCTTCTTCCTCTGTGGCTTCTGCCATGCCTTCCCCCCGCCCCCTCCCGCTCCTTTCTTGGAGTTCAACAGATGCCCGTCTGCAGTTACTCCACCTAGTGTTTCAGGCTCCATCACCCCGTCCTCCTCTAATGCTGGAGTCTTCTCATCTGGCTCCGGGCCCAGGAGGGTCTCCGTCGATACACCGTGGTACTCATAGGCGGGGTTGGTGGGAGGGACCAGCATTTTCCTGGAAACTCACCAGCAATCCTTGTCTCTTGAGTGTGACTGTTACCGTGACAACAGAACCAGCTGTGATCTTATGGTGGTCATCATCGTCGACAACTTGTAAAGTAGAGAGAAGAAAGTGAGATGGAGGAAGGAGGGAGAGAGGGAGGGAGGGGGGAGGGAGAGAGGGAGGGAGGGGGGAGGGAGAGAGGGAGGGAGGGAGGGTGTCATCTGCAGCAGGCACTGCTCACTGTCTCTCTCTCCTCAGGCCATCTGCACGGAGGCTGGCCTGATGGCACTGTGAGAACGGCGAATGAAGGTGACAAGTGAGGACTTCCGCAAGTCCAAGGAGAATGTTCTCTACCGCAAGACCGAGGGTGCACCAGAGGGACTGTACCTATAGCACAAACCGCATCAACGGTTGATTCTGTCAGTGACTGAGGCAGCATATAATACATGTACGTCATGTCATACGTTTCACATACTGAACGGATAAGACTATGATTTTTTCCACCAATTCATCGTTCAGGTAAACATCGGCAACCCTTTCCCATTAGCGAACTCATAGCTCCGTAATTTTGTGTCTCCAGCTACGTCGTGCAGGCCTAGTACTAGCAGCCCGGCTGGATTTTAGGCGTTGAGACTCCGCTCATGTATATGCAGACTTGTTCTCAGTCGCTTTCTCTTTTACACAGAAAACAAGTGCATGAGATTACACAGGGAGCATGCTCAAACTTTTACAAACCTAGCATATTGTATGAATTTAGCGTGTTATGCGTTGCCTGGCATTACCAGTAATAGTGCCGTAAGAGCGCACCAGGATGGAAAGGGTGGGCACGGTCAATTTGAATGGCGCGCGCACACATCGTCAGTTTAGCGCGAAGCTTTACTTTTGGCAGAGTGGTTAGTTTACAATACAATTGTTATCACTGTGCAGTAGGCGATACCAAGTGCCTATCATAATTGATAAGGTGTAGGACAAAATGGGCTACTAAAGTGTCTGCAGTGCTATGGTGAGTTATAGATCTGCCTCGGCAAAATAGACGAACACCTGCAGTTAGTAGCCTCGTTCCCAGGCCTACCCCGTTTTTTCTGTTCTTCAGTTTCCGTTGACAATAATACACGGATGCGGAAGGGCGGCGAAAAACGGGGAAGGCCTGGTACGATTCATCACGTGAGTGACGTCAGGTGGACACAAGGGTGGACGTAGGGGGGGGGGGGGCCGTAGTCGTTTCAGCAGGCCCTGAAGGCCGTTCATCATCCAGTCGGCTCGGTTCGAACGCTCCGCGGCTAGTTGAGACTCTCAGACGACCTACACAACTTCGTCGGCGGTTTTTAAACTTATTTGCGGTTGGGTCACACCCCCCCCCCCCCCCCCCCCCCCCCCCCCCACGTCCACTTGACATAAAGCACGTGATGAATCGTACCAGGACATTGCACACCTGCGTGCGTCTGGGAACGACATTACGTACCTGCACCGTATGTTCCGGGGGGATGGCTCCTCACAGCTGGGTCAATCTGGTCCAATGCCACTGGGAGGGGCTGATCTGCACAAGACTCCTCCCCCGGCGGTGGCACTGAGAACGTAATAAAGGACACAGAAGCTGTCAACAAAATTGTACACACATGGTCCTGCTGTCTTTACAAAGGGATGCTGGGTAAGCAGTTTCAGTGTACACGCGTAGACATAGTGACAGATGGGTGTACGTACCTGCACCGTATGTTCCGGGGGGATGGCTCCTCACAGCTGGGTCATCTGGCCCAAGGCCACTGGGAGGGGCTGATCTGTACAAGACTCCTCCCCCGGCGGTGGCACTGAGAACGTAATAAAGGACACAGAAGCCGTCAACAAAATTGTACACACATGGTCCTGCTGTCTTTACAAAGGGATGCTGGGTATGCAGTTTCATGATTTCAAGGCTCCTTCCTGCTCATTGCACAGGCACCATCCAAAGCTCCATATCTCAATCTTGACTTTCTGAGGATGGTGACGCTGGCTGATAATATTTACCGAGTGCAACTTGTAGCATAAATGTGACAATACTCTTTGAGGACATCATTGAATTCATGCTGATCACAATGCTACGCCACTCACACAAAGTAACTATGGAAGGGGGAGGGAGGGTCCGTCAACTTGAGCAGGTTCACATGGATCTGGATTAATGCAGACATATGATAAATATTCTACCGTACAGATTCTTTCTGACTACATGTAAGAAGCGCTCTTGTAAGCATGGCTACGAATGACAGCTGTGACTGTACTGACCAGTGAAGTGATCAATGCCACTATGGAGTATGGAAGGCAGGGTCCACACAGATCCACACAACATTATTACGTGACGTCAGTTCTGCAATATAATATTTTACCCAGTCATTAGATCTACATGCCTACTGTTGCCTTGGTTTAATGTAGACAGTCCGGTCTAAGACTGAGAAAGTCTCATTCCATTTGCTACATGTGAACTGCCAAAGCTGTGGAGAATGTCCAGAGGACAGTGTAACTGCAATGTGATTGACCTCAGCAACAGCTTAGGTATGTAATTACCGCTCTAAGCTGACATAAGAACATGCATCCTATACTGGACTCCGCTGAGTACTGAGGAGGGTACTTGACCTTTGTCTAATCGAAATACCAAATCAGTGCTTGGAGGATAGCTCTTTCAACCTGGCCCATGTGCCCCACCCTCTCAAAGAAGTTGAACGTGGAAGTCATGTACAGGATAGGAATGTGGAGACCTTGAATGAAAGGTCGTGTCCCCTTCATCCACTGACCACCACACAGTCTGTGGTTCTGAGGTGTGATGGTCATACATTGTAGGCAACAGCAAATACTAATGAACTTTGATGGGTATGACGAGTGAGAGCACAGTAATCAGAGCGATAGCCTCGTTCCCTGGCCACTTCTCTACTCCCACGTAGCCTGGGAATGAGGCTACGATCAGTGGCTTCCACCATTGAACACACCCACTCAAGTCAGGTACACAGGTGTGCCCACGAGTGACCACACCTACAGTAAGCCCTGGGTTGAGAGAGCTAGTCTGAAACTATTGTTCCTAATTCTGGAGCTCTTGGTCTATCTCTGGACACTGGACCTTGAGGGGAATTCTCTGAGAACTTTCTTGACATGGATGCCACCAATTGCTGCCTTGTTCCCAGGGTATAAACGGAGAGAGGAGACGGTTTCCCCTCCCCTTTTACCATCTGGAACAAGGCCACCTCTGTTGACCCAAACGTGGACACGGAGCCAGAATTCACTCCAGAGGACCTCGACCCAGCTGTTGCCCAAAAAGCTAGAAGGAAGGCTGAGAATGAGGCTATCACCCACTGACTTGCTCAGGAATTGGATGGTCAAGAAATTCATCTAACATGGTATAACTGACCTTTGTGTATTTGAGCACAGCCTCTGTTGGGTCTTGGTCCATGCCAACCTTTCCAGGTGCAGCACTCTTTCTAACATATGCCAATGGCACCGATTCCACCACCAGCACCTGGGAATGTGTGTGTGTGTGAGAGAGAGAGAGAGAGAGAGTAAGGAAAGAATCACGAGGAAAAAGGAGAACAGTGTGAGCAGACACACAAACTACTGTGAGTTCACTACACAGTATATTGGCATGTGCTTCAGGTCGTACTTACTCATGATGATGGGGACATGTCCCTCAACATCTCCCTCCTCCTCCTCCTCCTCCTCCCTTGCTTCACCACACTCAGCTTAGCACCCCTGTGCACAAGATGAGCACAAGATGAGCACAAGATGAGTACATGATGAGCACAAGAGGGGTAACTGGAAAGCAGGAAACAGGAAACAGGACGGGAGCAGGAATGACACAATCCTAAGTGTGGGCTCTTTGGGGATCACTGTAAAACCTGGGCTCTGGACTTGACTGATCAAAACAGCTACACTGACAGCAAAGCTACAAAGGGCTGTCGATCTCCAACTGTCTCAAGTGGCTTTCTAGCCTGTTGAGGCATCGTCTGCTCGATTTCCGAGATCAGGTATATATCTTCAACGAAGGTGGCTCTGGCTATCCACTTGTTCTTATAGATGCCACACGTATTTGTGTACTTGTTGGGAAAGCACTTTCACGAAGCTTTAACTCTTTACCAACCACAGATTCTGGAGGTCAGTTTTATCTTGTAATCTACTTAAACATACCCTAGATAAGGTTCCCATCGGTTTTCACACTCAAAACTTCACACAGAACTGCACACAGCCATGCTTTCCCCATTCATGATTCTGACCACACCCACTCGTTAACGTGTACGCGATCAAGATGCTCGGGCGACGGTAACTCGCTCTAGCAGAAAAATCAGCCTTGAACACTGGAATTCGAGGCTCTGCAAGGTGAGACCACTGTTTTCTAGGCCCATTTATGCTTAAAACCCGAGAAATGGCCTACCCGGCTCCAACCAAGGGCTGTTTAAAGCTGAGCCCTGACACGGCCATGCTGTTTGCACCCTTCGGGTGCACCCACCCACCTCCCCCTGCCCCGCCCTTTCTGATGGCGCAGAGCCTATCTCCCAAGGACATTGCCGGATGTGACATCATGAAGGTGAAAGTTTCATGACGGGTTTTGCAGTCATTGGTTGGTAAAGGGTTAATTGAGCTGTGTTAGAATGCTTTGCCTTCTTGAAGGAGTATTACAAGAGCAGCTACTTTCACAAGGGCAGAAACCAAACTCCACCCTTATCATTCCCACTCCTGTCCTGTTTCCCGTTCCCTGCTTTCCAGTTGCCCCAAGATGAGCTATCAATAGTCAGGTCCACTGTAACACTGGCCTGTCACACATAACAGTGAATACTACTCAATCTGCATCCACATTGGAAAAGGTTACTACTTGAGTTAACCAGAGATTACTAGAGATTACTAGAGATTACTAGAGAATACTAGAGATTACTAGAGAATACTAGAGATTACTACAATGATGTACAGCTACAGATTACTAGAGATTACTAGAGAATACTAGAGATTACTAGAGAATACAAGAGATTACTACAAATGATGTACAGGGAATACTACAGATTACTAAAGATTGCTGGAGGTTACCAGAGAGTATTACAGATTACTACAGGACAACTTCAAAAATTAAACTGGGGCATGTACAGTACACCCAGAAAATAACCTAGTGAGAAGAAAATGGACAGTTTTAACTGAAGTGGTTGACTTGTCCCCTCCGCTTTACTGACCCACCTACTTGACCTTTGAACCAAGTCAAGAAATGCAGGAAAGAGCTCTTAGTACATGCATATCTGTACGTCATAGGCACTATATAGAAGCATGGACTTATTTTCAGTAACTAAGGCAATGTGCCCACACTGAGGACAAACGTTTACTGAATGAGGCTGAGGGGAGGCTGGGAATGAGGCTGGGGGGAGGCTGGGAATGAGGCTAGGGGAGGCTGGGAATGAGGCTGGGGGAGGCTGGGAATGAGGCTGGGAGAGGCTGGGAATGAGGCTAGGGGAGGCTGGGAATGAGGCTGAGGGGAGGCTGGGAATGAGGCTGGGAATGAGGCTGGGGGGAGGCTGGGAATGAAGCTGGGGGGAGGCTGGGAATGAGGCTGAGGGGAGGCTGGGAATGAGGCTGGGGGGAGGCTGGGAATGAGGCTAGGGGAGGCTGGGAATGAGGCTGGGGGAGGCTGGGAATGAGGCTGGGAGAGGCTGGGAATGAGGCTAGGGGAGGCTGGGAATGAGGCTGAGGGGAGGCTGGGAATGAGGCTGGGAATGAGGCTGGGGGGAGGCTGGGAATGAAGCTGGGGGGAGGCTGGGAATGAGGCTGAGGGGAGGCTGGGAATGAGGCTGGGGGGAGGCTGGGAATGAGGCTGTACATGTTATTGTATCCCTGACTGCTAGGAAATGCATTTGGCGTGTGCTATTCACCTTCTGTTGTGGATGGTACAGTTCTTGTTCAGCTCATGATCACTAGAGTGATTGCTCTGGTCGGCTGTATAATGCCTTCTGAGCCTTAAACTGTTCAACAAATGGCATTCTCAACTAAACTACATGGACAAATGCTTAGTACATGCACATGGTGTGACAATGAGTCTGTGTCTGCATGTACAATACCCTTGGGCTATTCACACACATCACCGACAACAACAGCAGCAGTTAGCATCTCAGCACTGGGCTCACCTTTGGTCAGGGTGGATCAACCTCGGGTCTGATGAGAGCATCTGGATGGTAGCAAAGTCCTCCTCCAACCTCTGCTGGATCTTCTGCAGTACAGAGAAAGCAACACTCATACACAAAGCCTCAAGCAACACTGTTTGCTATAGCCAATAATCTCAACCAATCTCTAGTAATGCTCCGGTATTCTAATTGGTCTTGGGAAACAGGGGAGGCCTGGGAGAATTCACACGCCCATTCTGTTTAGCTACCCTCAATTGTTTGTATTGTGGGAAATTAATGCCGGTTCAACTTTCACAAGGATTAATTTTTCACGGCATGTATTTTATGCCATGGATAATTAGCAGACTATTTAGTGCAGCGGCATAGCCAGACATACCAAACCAATCGTTCACTTTTTGATAATAGCACCAAAATTGGTACACATATCACAGAGTCGGTAGACTCTGTATGTAGGGATACGACGTACACGCAATATATGCTAATACAAAAAAATCTCACCAAATCTCAGAAACGGCACACTTATAAGCCTTTATAGCTAACCACATACCGTTCATCTTCGAGTGTTTTCATGACCAACAAGACTCCTCGCGTCGCGAAAACCCGTCGCGAAAGTACCACACCAGGCGCTCGCAAAACGGGCAAATTGTTCTTCTTTCTTCTTCTTCTTCTTCTTTCTTCAGACGGGCTAGCTCGTCGTCGACTCAATCTCTCATGATGGTTTTCGCACGAAACAGCAGCATTTCACACCGAGTAGTGCACCTGGCCATCGCTTTTTCGCAACCTCCAAGTCTTCACCAGGCGGCTGCAGCTGCCCACTCAATAACTATGGCTTCTTTAGTCACGCCATTTTCTCGTTTGTACGCATGCGCGATCACTTAGCAACGAACGTAATTATTGCTCAAGATCGCTGAATTAGAAGTGTCTTGCGCCGTTGTGTTGACATAATTTCGTACTTCATAAAACCGAGGTAAATTCTAAACTCTGTGCGTATAATTTATGTATGTTACTACCTACTGTGTTCTGTGAGAGGGCTGAATGCCTGTCTAAAGACTCAACAATACATAAATCTTGCTACTTGTGGTATAGCTAATATTATGGGCTTCAGACAGGGATTACTGCCTTAGTATCCATCCAGAAAAGGGTTGACTTGGTCTTCAGCCAATGCTGGCAGTGTGAATACTGGAGTCAATATTGTCCATATACCAAAGCAAGGGCTCCTACTACTTGTGAGGACACCGACTTCTGCTCTGTGATGGCAAATTGCATGTGCTGCTGCTAAAAAAAATGACATAAACAAGTAATAAAAAACATTTGAAAATGTAACAGGATGTAGGGATACCAGAACGGCAAAAAGTAAGGAAACAAGGTAGGGATGATCGCACAAAACAGTGAAGTATACAATCCCCCTACATATCTTTTTTCATTATACACGAGGGGCAACCGCACTCCTGGTAGCCGCGTTGCAACTGGTTGCAGCTCGACGATAGCGCAAGCTAGGTATTGCAACACATTCCAATTAACGCACATACCACGTGAGGACCATGAGCGCTCGCGTCGATCGATTGAGCTGAGTCAGCAATGGCGGCCCAAGGAGATCGAGAAGACACGAAACATGTTGTACAGCGCTCACAACTTCGCCAGCCCGGTGAGTTTTGGCATGTAAGCGACAGCGATCACGGCCGTGTGGTCAGAATCTTCGTGTGCCTTTCCTAACAACGGTACTGCCACCGGCTACCGGAAGTCGGAGAGAGCGCTCGAGCAATGGCGGCCACGGCGACACAAAAACGCTTGTATCTCCACCACCAAGATGAGTTTCAGCACAATTATTATGTGGTTGTGTCACTGCATCATAGCGATCACGGCGGTGTAGTCAGAATCTTTGTAGGCCGTTCCGAAGTAGTCAAACGTTTATTAATTACATTATTTACATTATTTACGCGGCACTTTATTTCCTATACCAGGAGTGTAATGTATGTGGAAAAAGATATCTGTAGGGGGGGTTGTATACTTCACTGTTTTGTGCGATCATCCCTACCTTGTTTCCTTACTTTTTGCCGTTCTGGTATCCCTACATCCTGTTACATTTTCAAATGTTTTTTATTACTTGTAGATTAATATACTGTGAACATTTTCAGATATTGAGGCATGTGAAATTGTGCCTGCATCAGCCGTGGTGGGCGGTTTCCAAAATGGCCACCACGCAACATTACCAAATTTGGCAATGTTGTCTTAAATGACTCTTAGTGGCAATCCTTCAAGCCTTTCTACACATGAAACACAAATTTAACACCTGACAGAGAGAGGACTCATGCAGTGGACAGTAGCGGCTATTATGTCTCATGCCTCTCAGCTCGTCACGTGACAACCGGTTGCCAACTTCTTCTGGCATGGCATGCGATTCTTCACCAAGAACAGTGGCCCAGATATCGTTGTAGGCATGGTGGCCTCTCACTACGGCCTCAATAGGAATTGACAAATATCTCTTCCGTTGGCATTATGAACTTGATTGCCTGCCGTACATTCTTTACAGAAGCGGAGCTAACAGAAGAAGACAAGGATCCAATCAGTGCTGGAAGAACGTCTACAGTTCTGAAATAAATGTACTTAATCAGCTGCAATAAAACCAGTATCATGACATAATGTTCTGGGCACTACTATCAAACTCTACTCATATGGTGTCGTAGCGTTAGCGAATAACCCAGTGTTTCTCTTGCACACCATCTGCGCCCCACAGTCACTGAAGGAAGACGGTGGGGTTCTAGCAGTGTGCCACAACAAGTACTAGTATAGAAAAAGTAGGCTGGGAATGAGGCTGGGGGGAGGCTGGGAATGAGGCTGAGGGGAGGCTGGGGGAGGCTGGGAATGAGGCTGGGGGGAGGCTGGGAATGAGGCTGGGGGAGGCTGGGAATGAGGCTGAGGGGAGGCTGGGAATGAGGCTGGGGGAGGCTGGGGGGAGGCTGGGAATGAGGCTGGGGGGAGGCTGCGAATGAGGCTGGGGGAGGCTGAGAATGAGGCTGGAGGGGAGGCTGGGAATGAGGCTGGGGGGAGGCTGGGAATGATGCTGAGGGGAGGCTGGGAATGAGGCTGATGGGAGGCTGGGAATGAGGCAGTGGGGACTGGGCTTACGTACATGGGCTGTACATGTATCCCATTAATGCTGAATAATATGCAGCATCGAGCTAGCCTTGTTCCAAGGCCCGAGATGTCTCGGGCCTGGGAATGAGGCTAGCATCGAGCATAATTCCAGCATAGTAGGGTGAATGTTGAACGGATCATGGTGCGGTTCTGCTGATTAAGGTGGATCGAGGCACACAATGAATGTGTATAGTAACTTCACGCCTCATGCTGGACAGCACTCTCACAGCTCTACCTCAGGCTTGGACGATGAGTCAGGGGAGCACAGAGACTAGCTGAAGAGTCTAGCTGCCTGAGAGCAACAAAGAAGCCTGAATGCCCTGAAGTGGCTACTAGTCAGCAAGTGCAGGAACATGGCTATGAGCAACGCTAGCTTCCCAACGCACATCAGTCTCGGCTTGTCATCACAGCTCTGCCAGACTGTCTCGTCATTGTTACCCCAGAAATGAGTGTAGCATACATTATACTAGACCTCTGCCTTCAATTTAATATGGGAGGTCATAATCAACTCTATACTTTTCACAAGCAGCTTTAGGGAAGGAGCTCGGTTCTATTGTTGCAAGGCTGAGAGAGTGGCAGGCAGAGATTCAAGCGGGACTTGTGAGTTCTAACTGCTGTTGGGATGTTTATGATTGCAGACAACGCTCAGTATGGACAGACTTTGGGGATGTATGTTATCATGCCCAGGAGGGATGTATCCGATTTAAAGTCACCAGCACGAGGGCACAAAGTGCCTGAGGGCAAGTGGCTGTAAACCTCCTCCTGGACGTGATCGAACTGCACATTGTTTACTGTGGCTTCCGTCATACTGCAGCATGGTTGCTATGGAGTCTCCATGGTAACCAGTGTGTCATACTGCAGCAAGGTTGCTATGGAGTCACCTTGGTAACTGCTGCATCATACTTGGTAACTGCTTAGTCTGGCTTCTGTTCAGTGCATGCTGAATAATTATTATAGTAGTTGATCCCAGTCGCTCGTGTGATACTCGTAGGTGCTTAGGCTCTATTACCCATGATGGATGGCACCACAGCGAGTGATTTTGAAAAGCAGACGATTCCAATACTGGAAATGCCAAGAAGGGTGTTACTGTCGTTTAAATGTAGAAGGAAATCAAAGAGAAAATCCAATTGGGTCTGGCCACGCAAACTGTGACGCAAAGTGATAGTAACCGAATGCTCCGTACCGTCTGTCCACCCATCGGATAGACCCATAGTGCTTACGAGATTCACAGGAACATATGCCCTGGTCCTAGGGTGTGTATCAAACATCAAAGGGAAATACATGCCCTTGGTTGGTGTTGTGTGTTTTGCAGTGACTACCGGTACGTTTGATCTGCCCATGCAACATGAGATAAATACAGGTACATCACACATACCATAACAAGCTGAGGGACAGCAAAGGAGCCAATCTTCTTTTCACTAACTGCTTCCGTCTCCTCACCACTGTCACTCTCACCATCTTTCAGGATCACAACAGCATAGATGCCTGAAGATGTCAGAAAGAACACAATGGTATCAACATCTTTAATACCACATCTCATGGGGGTTACCACACAACAGCACGACCACTAGTCAATGACTACACGACCACCATTTGTTGGGTCATGACTCATGCTGAGAATCTAGCCATCAGTCATGAGCACTGCCACTTTAAGACGACATGCAAGTTGCATTTACCCTTACTGGTCTCACCATAGCCAGGAAACACGATCACATGTGGTCCACTCTCACTTCTGTTCGGAACCGCGGCGTGAAAAGGGCAAAGTTCACTAATTTCCTGCGTACTCCGGTTCCAGGCTGAGCTCTCTGCATGGGAACGAGGCTGCAAAGTTTGGGTGTGTCGCCCTACCAGTTTGCGGAAACAGATCCTTCGCAAGGGAGGACGCACTCCCCTGCTCGTCCATGTAGTCCCTGACCCCGAACGCGCACAATGGTCGAGAAAACGACCACAGGTTAGTGGGACAGTTGTCTGTTTCTTGATCCATGAAGTGAGCCTGTCATGCAGTCCCGCCCTAGTCTCGTGTAGCCAAACTCTGGCTACACGAGACTAGGGCGGGACTGCAGCTGCCAGACTCTCGCAGTGGGCTGGCCCGCGAGACTGCCCAAAGAACAAAGTGGTCCTCATGGATGCCTGCACATGTGTGGTCATGACAGAACTAGTACCTGTGGAATTAAGCTCCAGGGCACCAATTCCACGTGTACGCCCTGTTGGAAAACTAGTCTCGGAACCAGACCCTTCGCATGGGAAGGAGGAAGGGTCTGGGCCCGTGCCTACATTCGAGTTGTCCTCACCGAATGCAATTATGGGGGGTTAATTAGCGATCAACTGCGATACCACGTGTGTGATCACAGTCGACCTGGTCGTTGCTCTCCTCGATGTTTGTCAGATACGGTACAGCATCGCCGCTTCGCCGCACGCCCCCAATTGACCGGCCGGGCGGAGAGGGGCTAGCGGCTAGACTGCTGGTTGCTACGCCTCCTTGGTAACTGGGAAGCCATGTAGCATAGGTGGCTGTTCTACTCTCAAGTTTTGATCGTAGGCAGACCCACATTTTTGGACATTCAATGAAGGGACAACTCGCACGATCATGCCAGACTACTGCAATTGAGCTGTCTCAGTTTACGTAACTAACCTGCTCTAGGGTGGTTTAACTTGCACACTTTTCAGTTCGAATCATGCATGGTTTGGTCAAAGTCCAGTGATCAATGGTGTCTGACAATCGGTAATTTACTCTACTAGTTTCCAACCTCCTCTGATATCACACTAGCTGCAAAGTTTCCAGTTACACTGTGAGTTACAGGCTCTCACACCACCTTGAGCAGCTCAATATGCCCTTGTCACCACTGATTATGTACATTGTATTTACTACGTATCATCTATTGAGGTATGTGTATGTTCCCCCTCCCTCTCTACTTCAGCTCCACCCCTCACAGTGGACACTGTCCTGACTGCTGTACAGGGAGTGAACTACAGGACACTAGCGGAGTGGCTTCTCCATATATTAATGTGTGAAGAGATAGAAAAGCTGTACCAATCTCATGACGACCGCCTTCGTGCTGTGATTGAGTGTTGGATACACGGTGATGGGATAGACGAGAAACCATCTTGGAGGAGGATCATTTGTGCATTAGATGGTGCAGAAGAGACGAGAATTGCTAACAACATCCGGCACCATGCTGAACCTGTCCCAGGTAAGTCATGACACTCGATCAGTATATCCACAGTGTGTGAGTCCTGCCTGACATTAGATGGCAATATTGTATCACAAAACATAGCCGATATATGAACGTGTACAGTACGTGACCACACATTGTAAGGATCTACTCTACTCCCACTTCGTCTACTACATATGATACCCCAAAGGATCAGGTGTGCCGATATCTGGCATATGGCACAGCTATGACATCATCACTTAACAACTCACATCACAAAGCAACATCCAATCAGGCGCAAGCAATAAATTAGATATTGGCACACCTGATCCTTTGGGGTATCATGGAATAATTGGGCGAGCCTGAGCAAGCCACACGTAGTCGTGTTCTCAGGATGTCAGTTTGTCTGTGAGGTACAGTAGCTGTTTAGCACATGACCGTATATACAGGTGGAAAATCATAATGTGGCGCTGCGTGCCAGCGTTCTGGACGACCAGCATAATTTGCATGACGGTGGTGGAGCCAGCTACATTTGCACCGGTAACACTACGAGGTGAACTATGTGCTACGAACTTGAGACTGCGTGAACGAATGGGCTCAACATAGTCTAGCTACGTACTACAAACTTGAAACTGCAGACTGAGCAGAGGATGAGCTACTAACTTGAAACTGCACTACCTTGAAACTGCACGCTGTTCATCAACCAGAGGCTCAAGGTAGTATGCTGCAGTGCATGCAGTGCCCTTGCTCTGGACATTCAGGCCCCACCCCCAGCTTCCCTCAACCTCTGCTCGTTACTATCAAGTTGTGAATAGACTCAGATCACATTCACCAGTCTTTTCCCAGGCTGCTTCATAGGCAGCTAGCGAATTTACGCATGGTAATGTATGACTGTACATGTGATGCCAGTAGTGTTGTTTGCGGATTCAAGATCTAACAATTTTTCCAACTCACTAAATTCCACTAAATTAGTACCTTAAGGAATATGACATTGTGTTTGTAGGCATAGTATGCCTACCCTTAACCATTGTTATGGCACCTTAATATCAGAGAACGAGAATGCAGTATAGTTCTCTATTTAGGGATGGCCAGGAAATTACCCATACTATATACATGTATAAGTGATGAGAAATGGGTACAGATAGAGTGATACTACATGTACCTTGCAAATTTTTGCAAATGTACGTACGTACCTTAGGGAGAAACAAACTGATGTTTTCGTGTGATCTCTTAAAATCTTCACTAGCATAGCTTATCAACTAACTACAGCAGTTCTTGAGCTACTATACTCACAGAACAACATCATTCTGTTTTGTCATAGACTGGAACAGTTGCTACTACCGTATTAGCTCTGGGGGTTGAAGTACTGCCTTGCACATTATGTACATGCCAGTAGTACACCTTATGAATATACTAGGAGAATGCAGGGCATTGTGGTACAAAGTCACCTAAAGCTCTGCGGTTCAAGCACTCTATAAAGCCAATAAGCAAGAGACTTACGATGGGCAATGTCATTTCCCCTTGTTTCTTTGCATCTCCAGAAATGGAGTAGCTACTGCAGGCCATCACATTTAAATCTCCTTTCACTTCCTTGTCTAACTTGTCCTGAGTGGATTAATAAACACTGTGCTCCTGCTGACTTATATTACGTAGCATTAACAGATGAACTGGAATGACCACATCTTCTGTTCTCCTCACTGTCCTCCCTTCTGCTTGTGTCTCTCCTTCAGACCCCACCCTCACTGTGGAGAAGGTGATGGAGGTGATGGGGGAGGTGGGAGACTGGTACTTGGTGGGGATTGAGCTTGGTGTCCCCACGCTCAAGATTGTTGAAATCAAGCAGCAGTCATCCACTGAAAGGGAGAAGAGTCGTGCAGTGGGAGAGTATTGGGTCCAGTATGTTCCTCATGCCTCGTGGGAGGGACTTGCCAGTACACTTTACAGGTGGAGAGAGGAGAGAGCAGCAGTGATGGCCAAACAGTACTTACCCAAAGGTATGTGCATTTCTTTACCACCTCAAAGAGTTCTATGGTGTTTGCATTCTAATGGATGCACACCAGTACTCACTGCAGCATTCTCTATTTAGGGATGGCCAAGCCGTAGTGATGTATTAGCAGGATGATGACCAAAGAATCTACAAATTAAACCCTAAACTAAACTTGCAGATAGAATGATACCGGCTAGTAGTTCACAAAAAAAAAACTCGCTGACAGACCTTAGAGTGCGCGGGAGTCGAGAAACCACTTGCTGAAAAAGTTGTGGTCATTCCAGTCCACCAAATTGCCATTACATATATACCCATTCTCTGTCCCATCCCATCTCTACATTTTATGAATGGGGTGAGACTGAGGTGGTTGGCTAATCATGGCACTTTCCGCACTTGTTTCTTCAAGAGGTGGAGTATGACAGGCCATCACTAAATCCTTTGCTTTCCTAATGGCAGTGAACATCTTATTGCCGAGCACCTTGACGTGAGGCAATTAACTAATCTGTTCCCGTAGGCCGTGATCTTAGCTAGCGTTTGCATAAAACATACATGTATGTGACAATAGTTAGTCACGCTCAGGAACGCAATTACTGGTTAAGGTTAACGCAGTGCAATGGTACATCCTGGTTTGCATGTGTTTAGTGATGGACAACACTGCGGACAAGTTGAATGAGTTGGAGGGGCCATACTATGATAGCAGCACAGTGAGAGCCTTGCAAGAATTAGAAAACAGAGTGCAAATTCTATGAGATCATGGCCTACACAGAATTTTGCAGAAAGCATTACTTCGCTTATAAGCAAACTCTTCCATCTACAGGTGGCCTACTACATGAAGCCTTGCCATACATATGCCAAGGGGGGGTCACTCCCATAGACACTATAGTCACAGCTGCGACCGCGGGTCAAAGCTTTGACCGCTGTTTTCGGAGTTTTGACCGTTGACCACGCCGATTTTCGTCCGCTGACCTTTGACCGATCAGCTATTTGCCCTTGAAATACTTGCCTGCACGTCGCCATAAATAGGGCGGCGCGCGTTATTGACTGTACTTTTGAGCCGCTTTGACCGTTGACTGCACCCGTTTGGGCGGCTTTGACCGTTGACCATTGACCGACTGCGGTCGCAGCTGTGACTATAGAGTCTATGGGAGTGACCCCCCCTTGTATGCATATTCCTAGTGGACTGTGCTCTTACATTCTAATGGGTGCCCACCAGTACTCACTGCCCTACTGAAGTGTAGTAGTTGTGGGCCATGTATGGTTACTGTACTACAGTGTACACTGTACATGTAGCTACATATACGTATCTACCACAACAACCTCATTAAGATTGCCATGTTGGATTGTCAACCACATGGTTGTCATTGACTGTCAGATGTCAGTGAACTTTCATGCCCAAAGGCAATATATACTGTCATGGTAAACCATGGACCCCCCTAGCTAATGCTACCTTGCCAGTGCATCCAGGATACCAAACGAGGAAAAGTAACTTTGAGAGTTGCAGTTAATAAAAGTCTTCCATTACCAGCCCAGTGTGTAGATTCATCATTATAGTGCTAGACTATGCATTGTTGGCCGGACTGTCACCAATTCAGAGTCACCAATAATTGCTGTTCCCCTTCAAACCACCTGTCACTGTATAAGTACCCATGCATTGTGTTGCTTGTACTGGTATTGTGGACATGAACATGACACTTCCTGAACTGACTTTGTTTATGGGACAGGAGAGCCATGGCAGGGCTTTGTTGAGTAGCTAGGACACATGCATTATATCTTCCCCATGTTGTCTCCCAACCCAGCTGACCCCACCCTCACCACTGACAAGCTCATGGAGGTGGTGAAGGAAGTAGAGGACCGCTGGGGGGAGTTAGGTGCCTGGCTTGGTATGGGATCGGTTACGCTGCCAAGTAACATGGAACTCTACCTGAGTGATCATCTGCGGATGGAGGCTGTGGTGGACTACTACCTGAAATACCACCCCACCCCCTCTTGGAGGGACGTGGCTATGGCACTACAGGACATGGAACTACACAAGGAGGCAGATTCAATCACAACAAAATATGTCAGAGGTATGGATGTGATTAAATCCTGCAACATGTTTGACTTTGAAATTAAGTAGTTGATGGCCAACAGCCAAATTTTATTATTAAATAATGGGGTCCAATGTTACTCATTTCCAAGCGTCTTAGCACGAGGCATCTACGTATTCCGACATGTAGGCCATGATCTCAGCTAGGGTTTGTACCCATATATAATTAATAGTTAGTTACAAGTAGGAATGCCATTACTAGTTAAAGTTAACACACGTGCGATGGTACATCCTGGTCGACCGGTTGATGTCTATGTGCGTTTTAGCAATGGACATCGCCAACCGGCTGGACAAGTTGGTGCAGCACAATCAGCCGCTTGAGCTCATCATTGGATACTGTGAGCTAACAACACCATCAGCTTCAGCGCTTGGGGATGCATGCACTACTTCTGACATATCGCTTGCAATCTTCAGCTTCTGACTACACATGGCCGACCTACTACATGAGGCCACACCTATTACTGATGCTAACGTGCACGGGTCAGACCTACGTGAGCATATGCATATTCCTAGTTAAAATAGCACTCATCGGAGAACCAGGAGCACATAATGACATTCTTAATGCACTCCTCAGGGAACCAAGTAACACTGCCAGTCATTATGTTGTGATCATCATGACAACGGTACATTATCAGTTCAATCTTGCGCACAACTCCGATACTGTACCATACACAAAATAATGCAACACTCTCTGTGTCTAATTTACATGCACTCATAATTGCATTGTTCCAGCTGACACACCATCCAGTATAGTAGTGTAATCTTCTCTCACTGCCGAGCGGTCTTAGCTAGTGCAGTGGCATAGTCAGACATACCAACCAATTGTTCACTTCGTGATATCAGCTCCAAAGTTGGTACATACACAGAGTGAGCATTTTCAGACGTTCAAATTGTACCTGTTTCAGCCATACAGGGTATGTATTATGAGACACCCCAGTTTTTGCTATAATGTTTCATACCTAATCATCATTTGGCTAGGTAGCTACACCCTACCAGCATAGAAGATTCTGCTAGAACCACTTCCATGCAAACGTGCTTGTTGGTATTCTGGCAGTGCATATTTTATTAGGACAATCGGAACTACCCATTAATTTCATCAAAATTTTATATAGCTACTGTCTAAATCATGAATACCAAATGCTTTGCACCATTCATTCTAGCAAACGGTAGACGATGCATTTGACAATGTTCAGGCAAAGTGACGATGTCTATAAATTGTAGTAAAGTATGAAACTGCTGTCTCATAATACCTGCACCTACCCTAATCGTAATTGATGCTTGAGTCCACACAATGTGTGGAACCTGGTCCACATTAAAATTCAAACCGAGAGGCTGATACTATAGGTATTCAATTACCTATTATAGTGCCCACCTGTGGTTTGTATAGTGACTGGTAGAACAGCAGACAAAACAGTGTATGAATTTACTAGCACAACCTTCAACTTGTAAAGCCACTTAAAATTCCACAGTAACAAATTCATGACTGGGCCTAACCCACTGCTTTGAAACCAAAGAGGATGGGCTTCTACTAACTACATCATGAGCTTATAATAGATATGTACTCTATAGTATCACATGAAGTTGGTAACACTTCCACCATATAGCGAGTGAGAAGTCCAAGGAGCTGTTTGATGAGGCAATGACACATGGATACGTGGAGGCAAGGGACATTAAAGCACTCATTCTGGGAGCAGCAGGAACGGGAAAGAGTCACACAATTGCACTTATAATGGACGAAGATCCACCCGCTGTCCGCCGTAGCACACCATGTGCTACAAGACCAGTTAGAGCCGTATCGAGGACTAGGGCTGAGAAAAGAGGTAATAAGTTTGTCCGAATAACCCACGATCAACTTGCGCAGACTATTGCCGACACATCAACAATGCTTCCATCAAAGCCTTCGCCTTCTGTGAATGCTAAAATCCCAGCTGGATCTTCCAGCACACCCACAGTAGCAGGTACTTCAAAGCCACAAACTGGCCCTCCAGAGCACACGATACCATCCTCCATCACCCATGAAACTCCGTCCTCGGTCTCCACTTCTGCCAAAGATGAGCTACTTCGACGCATCGAGATGTCACCACATGCATATGCAAAGAAGGCCTTCAAGAGGGATCGAATCAGTCTGATTGACACTGGGGGACAGCCTCAGTTTCATGAGGTACTCCCCATATTCATGAGAGATACTTCAGCCACTATGTTTGCAATCAGGCTCGATGCAAGTCTCAGTGACCACCCACTGATTGAGTACTTCGATGACAACGGCGAGCGTGTTGGCATCCCGTATTACTCAGCTTACACCAACGAACAGATTCTGAGACACTGCATGAGGGTAATGCAGTCACAGGCATCCCAGTCTGAGGAAGGCATCTGTCCCAATGCAATCTTCATAGGGACCCACAAGGATCTGGAGGAACAGTGCCGAGAATCAAGAGAGGAGAAAAATCAAAAGATTCGAGATATGCTCCTCCCTGCAGTACACGATGATGTCATCTACCGTGGTGAAGGGTTGAAGGAGCTCATTTTCCCATTGAATGCCAAACACCCCGGGCCTCAGGAGCGAGAATTTGCAGCAGAAATAAGAAGAGTGATAGTGGAAAGATCGCGTGTGAAACCAAAGCAAATCCCACTTCGATGGTACGCCCTTGAGCATGCACTTGAGAAGCGGATGATGGAACTAGGTCGAGGTGTGCTCAGCAAAGCTGAGGGCTTTGCAGTGGCAGAAAAATTTCACTTCAATGAGGAGTCATTCGAAGAAGCTCTGAAGTACCTTGACAATCTTAACGTTCTCTTCTACTACAAGGACGTGCTTCCCGACATCATCTTTTGTGACTCCCAGGTGCTCCTTGACAAGATAACAGAATTAGTAGAGCACATCCACAGGTTGAAAACCGATCCAAGTCAAAACAAAGCAGTTGAAGGTAAGCTCCTTCAATTTCGTGATCAGGGAATCGTGACCCTAGAACTCCTTAGCAAGCCGGAGTTTTCGAAACATTATGTTCCAGGCCTTTTTGGTCCTGTCCAGCTGCTGAAGCTTTTCACGAAGCTCCTCATAGTGTCCCAGATCACCGACGAGGAGTACCTCATGCCCTGTCTCTTACCAGTGACAGAGGATCCCACTCTTCTCTCTCCAAGTAGCAGTGTCCATTCCCTGCTGTTTTACTTCCCCCACAGTCCTCTAGTTGGAGTGTTCTGTGGTCTAGCAGCGTACCTTCTTTCTCAGGCCAAATGGAAGCTGCTCTTTGATGCTAGCAGTCAATGTCCAGCCAAAGTTGACCGAAACACCATCCAGTTCGAAGTCCCAGGAGATCGTCCTGGAAGAATCACATTGACCGATTCGTTTTCAACCTACTTCCAGGTGAGTATTCAACTTCCTGCAGCCATTGCTTCAGAGCTGTCTCCAGAAGTGTGTCCACAAATTCGTGAAACAATCATTGCAGGCTTGCGCAGTGCGTCGCGAACTCTCCATTACAACAATTCTGTTCCACAAGATGCCTTCTTCTGTTCAGGTGATCATGTTAGTTCTACAGGTACATCCACTCCACACAAGCACGTCGCCACAGTTGAAAGCAACCGTAGGTGGATGACTTGCACCGTGAATCGAGCTGAGGTCTGCAGCAGACTGACAGAGCAGCACCTGGTGTGGTTCCCTCGGACTTCTGGTGCAGTTGGTACGTGTTGTGATGATGTGATCTGAGTTTATCGTCAGTTTTGGGAGTAGATGTGAGATCTGACAGTTTTGGGAGTAGATGTGGGATCTGAGTGTATCGTCAAATGGATATCCCGATCGTGGTCTGTCTCTCTTCACCTTTGCAGAAAAACTAACTGAGCTGAAATTTTCAGCTCCTGCCGTGAAGGACACGATTGGCATCCTGGGTAAGCTATTTTAAACAACAGTATATCTTCACCTTGATGTGCAGTACAGCATTTCAACAGCAAAGAAGTAAGGGAGTGTATTTTCCGCAGGTACACATTCCTCTGACGTAGCAGGTCAGCCGACTCCAAAGAAGCTGAAGCTTTCACTGCCTGTTGTGAAGGACACAATCGGCATCCTGGGTATGTAGTACGGTATACCTTGATTTATGCAGTAACATTTGCTATTAACTGCATCAGTGTGGATGTAGAACTGATGGTGTGTATTGTTATTTACATACTCCACAGGTACACATCCCTCAGATGTAGCAGGCCGACCGACTCCCAAGGTCTGCAGTCCCGGTGCATCTGGAGCCATCACTGCTGGTATGCATGAATACATGTCGATCTGTGATGCTATAAGATAAGCATGTTTGAGTGAAATGGGTGTGGGTTTTTTTTTTCATATGTATTCTACTGGAATGCATGGTTCTTGAAGCATAAAGGTAGTGTACAATGAAGGAATTCCCAATAGCACTAGGTTAGTATTGTAGTTGTTATTGGGGGAGGGGGAGCCTGGTAATATTCGTGAGAAGAACTGTCAACTTCTGGTACACCCTGCACTGGTACTTGATCCTTCATGTGATCAATGAACAACAGAACACTCCCTGTACTCTACTAATCTGCCGTATATCATCAATCAACTATTTGTTCATAATTGTTGGTTAGCGTGACAGTGAAGGCAAATGCCTACAATATTGAGCACATGTTCATGTGGTTTCATTCTGCAATCAATTGGTACTGCCAAATGTGGATTAGAAATGGACAGCGTTTCTTGTAATGTTACCAGGCACTCTACGGGATTGAGTCCACAAGACAAAAACATAATTATGAATGCATGTGGCTGACTTTGAGACCACTTCCTGGTATGGTATCGCTATATACAGCTAGTATGCATGGAGCTGCAACTACAGGTGGTTTCAATAATTAATGGTCCTGTCCAAGCATGACTGTGTCTCTCTGGGTGCTTTTCCTTGTAATGATCAGGTTGTATTCTCTATGGCTCATCATCCCATCCAGACATTGGTGATCTGATAGACATTGGTGACTACCTAGTGAACCTGAAGAGAGATCAGATCTTCAGACTAGGACTGGTGTTGGGACTCCGTGCAGTTCCCACTCTGGATATCATAAAGGATTCACCGACATTCCTCTATGACATGCTGACTGCATGGCTGCAAGGGCAGGACGATGTTGGCAGGAGGGGAGGCCACACGTGGGGGGCTTTGGTGAAAGGACTCCGGCACCCGTCAGTGGCCCAGAATGAGATTGCGGAAAGAATTCAGAGTGAGAAGTGGCACTGAATCAGAATTGTTGCACTAGAAAATTGATCTTACATTGAAGATTATGGTTATGACATGTTAATTGTTGAGTTACTAACTAAATGCAGGCGAATTCGAAGTTTCTGTAAGTCAATTACCAGACTACTTATTATGTTACTTATTATGTTTGTATCAGTGTTCGTACATGACTTGTATATTTATATGCATCACATTAATTATTTTCTGAAGTATTAAAATTTTATAGCCACTTACATGGGCTCCCTGTTCCATGGATAACGTATTGCCAGCGCGTGATCGATGCTTTCATTGTATGAATGGGTTGTGCAATGCATGGTGGCACATGCATGGTTGTGCATCTATGAATGCATAATAGATAATATCTGTATAATTATACATGCATGGACAATATAAACAGGCGCAGCTTGATCTTGCATGCATGCGCATGCATGACCAATCAAGTAACCATGCATGCATGCAGCTGAACTTATGTATAGGCATGGCACACCCATTATACTGCATGCAGATCTGCATGTTCGATCCTATAGCTAGCTGCCGCGCATGCATGATCATGCAGTATAAACGTATAGCTTAATTCTGGATCGATAATGGAAACTATACATGTGCACAGAAACTAGATGGAAAATGGCAACGTTCAAAATGATCGCAAAAAGTATTCCAAGGTGTGCATGGTGATTGGTCTGAGTATTGTCTGTGCAGACGTAGTTCTGACAGGAGGGGTAATGAGAGAGTATTCTGGGACGTCCTCACAGTGCCGCATGTCATGTGCTGTGTACAGGAAGAAAGAAGGGAATGACTTTATACTCAAGGTGTGGAACACATGACTAGTGAACTGCTGATATACGTATTACACAACAGGAGGGAGTATGAAACTACTGACCATGCTAATCTCCCTCCCAGTCAGGAGCCTCATCTCAGTAACAATAGTGCATGATGATTTACTGCACATAATATTATGTACTCAGATTCTGGGAAGTCCCTACACTGGTGTTGAAGCTTGCCGAACCTGCAGCTACTTCCAAGAAACCTGACTGCCTCCCCAAATGGCCAAAGAATAATTTAGAATGTCCTGAGGGTCATGGCTTTAGACACCCACACTTCCTGACTGCCTCCCCCAAACAAATGAACTGAGACCGGGATGCGTGCTCTCTGAAGATGGACTTACTCTAATAACTAACTACTGAACATCCATCACTGTGGTATCTAGATACATGTATGGGCAGCTGCAGGCTGCAAACACAGTTCAGTAATTACACCAGAATATACACCAGTCACACAGGACATGACTTAGTCTACTGAAATAACTTCTGGTGACAAAACAGTGTCCCACCTGGTTGCACAAGTGGTACATGTACTAGTAACTGGGTGGCAATGGCTGTAAAACGCGTGACTGCCAACTATGAAACAGGGCTATTTGGTTGAGTTGCCTTACCTAAACATGACTGTTCATCTTGAGTCAGGGAGTAGCTTGTCTGTATGTACACGCCATCCTTCTTCCCTTTCCTGCCATTCCAGCCAGCAACACAGACACGATCACAGCCTACACTGTCCACGGAGCAGCAGTTGGTAGCAATATTCTCAACTGTATTTATGGAGGTAAGGAATGGAGCTGGTCCATACAGAACACCCAAACACACATTCACAAGAGGTCAATTCCTGGCTAGCTACACAGTGGGTCAGTACTGAAACTGAATGTCTGATCTGGTGGGACCTCTACAGCACAGATTTTTTCTGACTAAGAAGCGCTCTTGTAAGCATGGCTACCAAGACAACAACCATGACTGTACTGACCAGTGATCAATGCCACTATGGAGTACGGAGAGGCTAAACTTGGTCCTCTCATGAATTAATTGCCTACTGTTCTTTTGGTTTAATGTAGACAGACCAGTCTAAGATCGAGAAAATCTTGTTTCATTTGCTATTGTGCACTGCCACTCACGCGGCTATGGAGACTGTCCAGAGGACACTGTACTATACAAGACTCACACTATGGAGTGTGGAGAGCCTAAGTTACATGGTCCTCTGAGGTTCGGCAGGGTCTACACGGATCTATACAACATTTGTGGCATCAGTTCTGATACTTGCCAAGCCATTACTAATTGCCTACCCTTGCCATTGTTTACATGCTCCAAGTTGACATAAGAACGTGCATCTGTACTGGACAGAGGAGGGTACCTGACCTTTGTCTAATCAGGTTCATTAAATCCAGGTCTCCCTGAAAACCATGCAGTGCTTGGAGGATAGTTGGATTTTGACCCAATCATGAAAAAGCACGGATATAGCGTTTGGTCTAGTGTGATTTTGCTACAACTGCGACTGACATTCAAATCGACACAAAACCAGCCAGGCTGGCAGGCAAGCAGGCCGAGAGAAACTTACTTTTAGAACATCATTTGAAGGTTCGGACACAATATGCAGCGTCACGTCTCAACCATATATTATGACATTCTGAGTTATGCGGTAAGTGAAATGATTTTTGTACTATGTCATTTATCCAGGTCTAGGAGCGAGATATGGGCCGGTGGTTTGCGCCATTGTGATCAGCATGAATAGAGCTTCAAATCAGGTCCACTCTGCTGCAGGTTGGATTTTGACCCCCATCATGAAAAACCATAGATTATAGCCTTTGGTCCAGTGTGACTTCAGCGCTAATGCAACCAAACTTCAAATTGATTTCAGGATGAATATGGCACCAGGCCAGGCAAGCAGGCCCAGGAGACACTTTAGAACATGACTTCAAGGATATTTTCCTGCTCATTGCACAGGCACAATCCAAAGCTCCATATCTCAATCTTGACTTTCTGAGGATGGTGACGCTTGCTGATTACTGAGTGCAACTTGTGACAATACTCTTTGAGGACATCATTGAATTCATGCTGATCACCACCTGCACATAGTAACTATGGAAGTGGGAGGGTCCGTCAACTTGAGCAGGTTCACATGGATCTGGATTAATGCAGACATATGATATATATTCTACCGTACAGATTCTTTCTGACTAAGAAGTACGTGCTCTTGTAAGCATGGCTACGAATGACAGCTGTGACTGTACTGACCAGTCAAGTGATCAATGCCACTATGGAGTATATGGAAGGCAGGGTCCACAGAGATCTACACAACATTTTACGTGACGTCAGTTCTGCAATTTTGCCCAGTCATTACATGCCTACCGTTGCTTTGTAGACAGACTGGTCTAAGACTGAGAAAGTCTTGTTCCATTTGCTACAATGTGCACTGCCACTGCTGTGGAGAATGTCCAGAGGACCATGCACAGTCCTTAGCAACAGCTTAGGTATGTAAACTGGACAAATTGCTCTAAGCTGACATAAGAACATGCATCCTATACTGGACTCTGCTGAGTACAGAGGAGGGTACTTGACCTTTGTCTGAGTGATCAAACCTCCAGTAAGCCCTGTGGTGTGAGAGCTAATCTGAGACTAATTCTGGAGCTCTTTGTCTATCTCTGGACCTTGATGGGAATTCTCTGAGGACTTTCTTGACTGGAGACAACAAACTCCTGCTCAAACACATGGATGCCAGCAATTGCTGCCTTGGTCCCAGGCTATAAACCGACAGAGGAGACGGTTTCTCCTCTCCTTTTACCGTCCGGGAATGAGGCCACCTCTGTTGACCCAAATGTGGACACGGGACTAGCATTCACCCCAGAGGACCTCGACCCAGCTGTTGCCCAAAAAGCTGGGAGGAGGGCTGAGAAAGAGGCTATCACCCGCTGACTTGCTCAAGGATTGGATGGTCAAGAAATCCATCTAACATGGTATAACTGACCTTTGGGTATTTGAGCACAGCCTCTCTTGGGTCTTGGTCCATGCCAACCTTCAGCAATCTTTGTAACATATGCCAATGGCACCGATTCCACCACCAGCACCTGGGAAAGTATGTGTGTGTGTGTGTGTGTGTGTGTGTGTGTGTGTGTGTGTGTGTGTGTGTGCATGTGTACATACATTACTAAATTTGTTTGTGTGCATGCATGACTACATGTGTAGTTGTATCGTAAGGTCAATACTATTTGCGGGTATTAATTTTAAAATCTTGGAAGTGGCAACAGTACCACTCACGGCGCTCAGTCTGCTGGTAAAAGCTACAGCGCAACAGATAGCACACTAGTACTCTCTAGTAATCTCTAGTAATCTTCAGTAATCTACAGTAATCTCCTGTAATCTCTAGTCTGCTGAGCAACAGATAGCACAAACTCACGGTTCAGAACAATGTCTCAGGTCTTGCGCTCACCTCATAGCTACCCACTCTTGATTCGTCCTGTACAGCTAATTTCCTTCTCAGATCGCACTTCGTAGGCCGCTAGCTTATGACTCTCTTCAATAATTAATGCATGTGTATGTAACGTCACTTGCTGCCAATACTACTGCTTCTGGGTTCAAAGTTGAGCGATTTTTTCAAATTCAGTAAAATTGGTACCCACAAATAATAGTGACCTTAAGGTACATGTGTGTGCAAGGGCATGTAAGGGAAAGAGAACAGTGTGAGCAGAATCACAAACTACTGTGGAAGTTCACTACACAGTATATTGTATACTGAACCACATGCATGTGCTCCAGGTCGTACTTACGCATGTTGATGGAGACATCTCCCTCAACATCTCTCTCCTCCTCCTCCTCCTCCCTTGCTTCACCACACTCAGCTTAGCACCCCTGTGCACAAGATGAGCACATGATGAGCACATGATGGGCACATGATGAGCACTAGTAAGCACATGATGTAACACAAGATGAGGGGCAACTGGAAAAGCCGGGAATGGCAAAAAGAGGTGGGAGGCTGGGAGCAGGAACGACACAATCCTAAGCGTGGCTCATTTTGGGGTCACAATTAAACCTGGACTCTGGACTTGACTGACCGAAACAGCTGTATACAGACAGCAAAACGTCACCTAAGCTAAAAGGGGTTGTCTCCAGCTCTGTCTCAAGTTGCTTTCTAGCCTGTTGAGGCATTGTCTGCTCGATTTCTGAGAGGTCAAAGGTCACGTCCATATTTGATGAGCATCAACGAAGGTGGCTCTGGCTATCCACTGTCTCTTATAGATGCCACACGTATTTGTGCATTTGTTGGGAAAGCACCTTCACCAACCTTTAATTAGAATGATTTAGCCCCAAGGGTAATACAAGAGCAGCTATTTTCACAAGTAGGTAGAAACCAAGCTCCACCCTTATCGTTCCCACTCCTGTCCTGTTTCCTGTTCCATGCTTTTCCAGTTGTCCCAAGATGATCAAGCCTATCATACATAACACAAAACACATAACAGTGAATACTCACTCAATCAGCATCCACATTGGAAAAGATTACTAACCAGACAGATTACTAGAGATTACTAGAGATTACTATAGATTACTATAGATTACTGAAGATTACTAGAGATTACTAGAGATTACTATAGATTACTATAGATTACTATAGATTACTAGAGATTACTAGAGAGTACTAGAGATTACTACAAATGATGTACAGGGAATACTAGACTATTAGGGATTGCTGGAGGTTACTATAGCCTCGTTGCCAGTACGTAAAAGTGGGGAGAGCCTGGTATGTTTCCTCACATGAGCATGACGTAATTGATAAATATAAATGGCAAAACTTTTTCAGAACGATAAAGCGAAGTTTCAAGTATTGTTCAACCAACTACACATTCAATGCTTGGTGTATATGACAGTCACCCCCGCTAGCTAGATACGTGTGGTAAGTTACCTCTCACCTTAGCTCTTCTTGCTGTTCTGAGCCTCAGTTTGCCCACGTTCAATCAAGTCCTTTCTACTACCTTTCTACCCTCGACGTCACGCACATGAGGTAACATACCAGGCCCTCTGTGCAACCGAAAGTGATACACAGGCCTGGGAACGAGGCTAGGAGGTTACCAGAGAGTACTACAGATTGCTAGGGACAACGTCCCAAAATGAAACTAGGGCATGTACAGTACTCCCAGAAAACAACCTAGTGAGAAGAAAATTGAGAGTTCTAACTGAAGTGGTTGACTCGTCCCCTCTGCTTTATTGACCCACATACTTGACCTTTGAACCAAGTCAAGCACAGCAGCAAAGAGCTAAGCATAAGTATACTGTACATCATAGGCGCTAGGTGCATGGACTAATTTTCAGTAACTAAGGCAATGTGCCCACACTGAGGACAAACGTTTACTGAATGAGGCTGGGGGGGCTGGGAATGAGGCTGAGGGGAGGCTGGGAATGAGGCTGAGGGGAGGCTGGGAATGAGGCTGGGGGGAGGCTGGGAATGAGGCTGGGGGAGGCTGGGAATGAGGCTGAGGGGAGGCTGGGAATGAGGCTGGGGGGAGGCTGGGAATGAGGCTGGGGGAGGCTGGGAATGAGGCTGGGGGAGGCTGGGAATGAGGCTGGGGGAGGCTGGGAATGAGGCTGGGGGAGGCTGGGAATGAGGCTGAGAGTGAGGGTGGGGGAGGCTGAGAGTGAGGGTGGGGGAGGCTGGGAATGAGGCTGGGGGAGGCTGGGAATGAGGCTGGGGGCACTGGCTCACATGGGCTGTACATGTATCCCATCATCCTTAAATGCTGATTGAAAGGTATTCGGCGTGTGCAATTCACCCTTCTGTACAGTTCTTGTTCAGCTCATTAGAGTCACTTGCTGTGGCCGGTTAGGCTTACTTGGCCCGATACCAGCCTGAAATGCTGTCTAGTCAGCTGCATAACACCCGCTGAGCCCCCCACTTTCAAAAGCAGGGGGGCTGAGCCCCCCCAAAACAACAGACTGGACGGTACTATCCCACGAAATCTAGCACTAACTTATAGCTATGTCACCTCGTTTCTTGGGGGCTGGCGTCTCTAACTTGCAGTACAAAGCACGAAAGTGCCACGAGAGCCCATCCTGATAACTGAAATATGAAGGCGAAAAAATTTTCCGCGCTTTGCGCGGACTGATCAACACTACACACCTCTATGCACTGCCTTCGACAGCGTGCAATTGTGCTATTAGCCCCCCCACTTTTTGGTAGCTGTCTCCACCCCTGGATTTTCCACAGGTATCTCCAGCTGGGCACGAGACTAGCTGCACATAGCAAATAGCACGTAAATTCTGGTGCTATTTGCGATCTTACAGCGCTCCCTTACCTAAACATGACTGTTCATCTTAATTATGTCAGCCAGTCAACACGCACACACCCTCCTTCTGCCTCCTCCCGCCATTCCATTGTCCACAGAGCAGCAGTCGGTAGCAATTGATGTTCTCAACTGCATGTATGGAGGTAAGGAATAGAGCTGGTCCATACAGAACACCCAAACACACATTCACAAGAGGTCAATTCCTGGCCAGCTACACAGCTACCAGCAGCATGCATGCAAACACTGCCTAGCTACTCACTACTCAGAGTCCACCATCTACCTGGCATATGGTACTGGAGTTGGGACTCAACATAGCAACTGGTGAGGGACAGATCCCTGACCAAGGATGCACAGTGAAGCCAGCAAGATAAAATCAACGTCCTGTTTGTTACGTGTATGCTGCCACTGTTGTGGAGGCTGTCCTGGGGACGTACATGCAACTATACACTGCATGGGAATACTACCCATTTCCTTAGCAACACCTTGGCAACGGGATAGGGCCAGTGTTGCTGTGCTGAAGTTGACATAAGAACATGTACACTTGTACCTTATCAACAACACCAGCTGCTCACAGAGGAGGGGAAGTTGGGGAACATACTTGACCCTTTTAGCTACCACACCATGACTACAGTGTGATTTTGGTGCAAATGTGACTGACATTGATTAAATCTATTTTTAGGACAAGACGGCACAGGACCAGGCAGGCATGATGGGCAGGCAAGCAGGCTGGGATTTGAACATCATTTAATTACGGCTCTTTTCCTGCTGATCACACAGCTGGTTGATATCTCAATCATAAACACAACAGGACTTTCCGAAATGATTATGTACTATGTACTATGCCATTTATCAAGGGCTAGGAATGAGATATGTGGCTGTGCTTTGCGCCATTGTGATCAGCATGGTTGCAACATTCAAATGATGTCCTTTATGCTGCAAGTCGGATTTTGACCCAATCATGAAAAAGCATGGTCTAGTGTGATTTGATTTTGCCACAACTGTGACTGACATTCAAATCGATTTTTAGGACATCATTTGAAAATGGTTTTTACGCTAATGAAATTGGCACGAAGCCAGCCAGGCTGGCAGGCAAGCAGGCCAAGAGAAACTCATTTTTAGAACATCATTTGAAGGTTCATTCCTACTGACACAATCTGCAGTGTCACATCTCAATCATATGACATTCCGAGTTCCTGCGGTAAGTGAAATATGGGCCGGTGGTTTGCACCATTGTGATCAGCATGAATAGAGCTTTCAAATCATGTCCATTCTGCTATAGGTTGGATTTTGACCCCCATCATGAAAAACCATTAGATTATAGCCTTTGGTCTAGTGCGACTTTGGCGCTAATGCAACCAAAGTTCAGGTTTATGCTGATGAATATGGCAAGCAGGCCCAGGAGACTCTTTAGAACACGATTATGGAAGAGGGAGGGAGGGTCCATCAACTTGAGCAGGTTCACATGGGTCTGGATTAATGCAAGCATATGATATATATTCTACCGTACAGATTCTTTCTGACTAAGAAGCGCTCTTGCAAGCATGGCTACGAATGACAGCTGTGACTGTACTGACCAGTGAAGTGATCAATGCCACTATGGAGTATGGAAGGCAGGGTCCATACAGATCTACACAACATTTTACGTGACGTCAGTTCTGCAATACCGTAGCCGCACGTTATTAGGCGCATGCGCCTATAACTCCACAGGAAGGAAATATGCGCCTATAAGCGAGATGCGCCTAATAACACATATAATAATAATGACATTCCTCGAATAGGAAGCGCGCTTCAATTCGAATCTAGCTGTTTTGCACTCCGAAGGATGGAAGAAGACTGCAGCGCTTACCTGGGACGAGAGTTGAACCTGAGCCTATCAGCGAATATGCGCCTATAAGTGAGATGCGCCTAATAACGGTATAATAGTTTAGCCAGTCATTACATGCCTACTGTTGCTTTGGTTTCATGTAGACAGACCGGTCTAAGACCAATTGTTCCATCTGCTACATGTGAACTGCCAATGCTATGGAGAATGTCCAGAGGACCCTGTAACTATAGCACAGTGGGATTGAAACAGTTTCCTTAGCAACAGCTATAGGTATGTAAACTGGACCATTGCTCTAAGCTGACATAAGAACACCATCCTATACTGGACTCTGCTGAGAACAGAGGAGGGTACTTGACCTTTGCCTAATCAGGTTCATTAAAATACCAGGTATCTCAAGAGCAGTGAGGGCCCACGTGCCCCACCCCCTCCAAGAAGTTGAAAGTGGAAGTCATGTACAGGATAGGAATGTGGAGACCTTGAATGAAATGCTAATGAACTCTGATGGGTGAGAGCACAGTAATCAGAGTGAGAGCACAGTGATCAGAGTGATAGCCTCGTTCCCAGGCCACTTCTCTCTCCTCCCACGTGGCCTGGGAATGAGGCTATGATCAGTGGGTTCCACCATTGAACACACTCACTCAAGTCAGGTGCACAGGTGTGCCCATGAGTGACCACACCTCCAGTAAGCCCTGTGTTGTGAGAGCTAGTCTGAAACTATTGTTCCTAATTCTGGAGCTCTTGGTTCATTTCTGGACACTGGACCTTGATGGGAATTCTCTGAGAACATGGATGCCACCAATTGCTGCCTTGTTCCCAGGGTATAAACGGAGAGAGGAGATGGTTTCCCCTCTCCTTTTACAATCTGGGAACAAGGCCACCTCTGTTGACCCAATCGTGGACACGGAGCAAGAATCCACTCCAGAGGACCTCGACCCAGCTGTTGCCCAAAAAGCTGGAAGGAAGGCTGAGAATGATGCTGACTTGCTCAGGGATTGGATGGTCAAGAAATATATCTTACATGGTATATAAACTGACCTTTGTGTATTTGAGCACAGCCTCTCTTGGGTCTTGGTCCATGCCAACCTTCCCACTGTTCCCAGGTACAGTACTCTTTCTAACATAATTATGCCAATGGCACTGATTCCACCACCAGCTCCATGGGAATGTGTGTGTGTGTGTGTGTGTGTGTGTGTGTGTGTGTGTGTGTGTGTGTGTGTGTGTGTGTGTGTGTGTGTGTGTGTGTGTGTGTGTGTGTGTGTGTGTGCATGTGTGTGTGTGTGTGTGTGTGTGCATGTGTGTGTGTGTGTGTGTGTGTGTGCATGTGTACATACATTACTAAATTTTGTTTGTGTGTATGCATGACTACATGTGTAGTTGTATTGTAAGGTCAATATTATTTGTGGATATTAATTTTGGCGTTCTTAAAATCTTGAAAGTGGCAACTATACCGCTCAGTCTGCTGGTAAAGGTACAGTGCAACAGATAGCAAACTAGTACTCTCTAGTAATCTCTAGTAATCTCTAGTAATCTTCAGTAATCTCTAGTCTGCTGAGCAACAGATAGCACAAACTCACGGTTCAGAACAATGTCTCAGGTCTTGCACTCACCTCATAGCTACACACTCTGATTCGTCCTGTACAGCTAATTTCCTTCTCAGATCATTTCGTAGGCCGCTAGCTTATGACTCGCTCCAATTAATGCATGTGTATGTAACGTCACTTGCTGCCAATACTACTGCTTCTGGGTTCAAAGTTGAGCGATTTTTCAAATTCAGTAAAATTGGTACCCACAAATAATAGTGACCTTAAGGTACATGTGTGTGCAAGGGCATGTAAGGGAAAGAGAACAGTGTGAGCAGAATCAGAAACTACTGTGAAGTTCACTACACAGTATATTGTATACTGAAACACATGCATGTGCTTTAGGTGGTACTTACGTATGATGATGGGGACATCTCCCTCAACATCTCCCTCCTCCTCTTCCTCCTCCTCCTCCCTTGCTTCACCACACTCAGCTTAGCTAAGCACCCCTGTGCACATGATGAGCACATGATGGGCACATGATGAGCACATGATGAGCACATGATGTGCACATGATGAGCACATGATGGGCACATGATGAGCACTAGTAAGCACATGATGTGCACAAGATGAGGGGCAACTGGAAAAGCCAGGAATGGCAAAAAGGGGTGGGAGGCTGGGAGCAGGAACGACACAATCCTAAGCGTGGCTCATATTGGAGTCACAATAAAACCTGGACTCTGGACTTGACTGACCGAAACAGCTGTATACAGACAGCAAGCGTCACCAAAGCTAAAAGGGGTTGTCTCCAGCTCTGTCTCAAGTTGCTTTCTAGCCTGTTGAGGCATTGTCTGCTCGATTTCTGAGAGGTCAAAGGTCACATCCATATTTGATGAGCATCAATGAAGGTGGCTCTGGCTATCCACTGCCTCTTATAGATGCCACACATATTTGTGCATTTGTTGGGAAAGCACCTTCACCAACCTTTAATCAGAATGATTTAGCCCCAAGGGTAATACAAGAGCAGCAGCTATTTTCACAAGTAGGTAGAAATCAAGCTCCACCCTTATCGTTCCCACTCCTGTCCTGTTTCCTGTTGCCTGCTTTCCAGTTGTCCCAAGATGATCAAGCCTATCAAACATAACACAAAACACATAACAGTGAATACCATCAGCATCCATATTGGAAAAGATTACTAAAGAGAGTACTAGGGATTACTAGAGATTACTAGAGATTACTAGAGATTACTGAAGATTACTTAGAGAGATTACTATAGATTACTGAAGATTACTAGAGATTACTAGAGATTACTAGAGATTACTACAAATGATGTACAGGGAATACTAGACTATTAGGGATTGCTGGAGGTTACTATACGTAGCCTCGTTGCCAGTGCGTAAAAGTGGGGAGAGCCTGGTATGTTTCCTCACATGAGCATGACGTAATTGATAAATGGCAAAACTTTTTCAGAACGATAAAGCGAAGTTTCAAGTATTGTTCAACCAACTACACATTCAATGCTTGGTGTATATGACAGTCGCCCCCCGCTAGCTAGATACGTGTGGTAAGTTACCTCGCACCTTAGCTCTTCTTGCTGTTTTGAGCCCCAGTTCGCCCACGTTCAATCACGTCCTTTCTACTACCTTTCAACCCTTGATGTCACGCACATGAGGAAACATACCAAGCCCTCCGTGTTCTTTTGTGCAACCGAAAGTGGTACACAGGCCTGGGAACGAGGCTAGGAGGTTACCAGAGAGTACTACAGATTACCAGGGACGTCTCAAAATTAAACTGGGGCATGTACAGTACTCCCAGAAAATAACCTTGCGAGAAGAAAATGGACAGTTGTAACTGAAGTGGTTGACTCGTCTGCTCTGCTTTATTGACCCACTTACTTGACCTTTGAACCAAGCGAAGCACAGCAGCAAAGAGCTTAGCATAAGTATACTGTACGTCATAGGTGCTAGGTGCATGGACGAATTTTCAGTAATTAAGGCAATGTGCCCACACTGAGGACAAATGTTTACTGAATGAGGCTGGGAATGAGGCTGAGGGGAGGCTGGGAATGAGGCTGGGGGGAGGCTGGGATCGAGGCTGGGAATGAGGCTGGGGGTGGCTGGGAATGAGGCTGGGAATGAGGCAGGGGGGAGGCTGGGAATGAGGCTGGGGGAGGCTGGGATCGAGGCAGGGAATGAGGCTGGGGGTGGCTGGGAATGAGGCTGGGGGGAGGCTGGGAATGAGGCTGGGGGGAGGCTGGGATCGAGGCTGGGAATGAGGCTGGGGGTGGCTGGGAATGAGGCTGGGAATGAGGCAGGGGGGAGGCTGGGAATGAGGCTGGGGGAGGCTGGGATCGAGGCAGGGAATGAGGCTGGGGGTGGCTGGGAATGAGGCTGGGGGGAGGCTGGGAATGAGGCTGGGGGAGGCTGGGAATGAGGCTGGGGGGAGGCTGGGAATGAGGCTGGGGGAGGCTGGGATTGAGGCTGGGAATGAGGCTGGGGGAGGCTGGGAATGAGGCTGGGGGGTGGCTGGGAGTGACGCTGGGGGAGGCTGGGAATGAGGGTGAGAGGAGGCTGGGATTGAGGCTGGAGGCACTGGCTCACATGGGCTGTACATGTATCTCATCATCCTTAAATGCTGATTGAAAGGTATTTGGCGTGTGCAATTCACCCTTCTGTACAGTTCTTGTTCAGCTCACTAGAGTCACTTGCTGTGGCCGGTTAGGCTTGCTTGGCCCGATACCAGCCTGAAATGCTGTCTAGTCAGCTGCATAACGCCTGCTGAGCCGTAACCAGTTCAACATATAGCGTCCTCATCTAAACTATGAACGGACAAAATGTTTAGTACATGTACACGCACATGTGTGACACTCAGTCTGTGTCTGTGCTACATACATGACCTTGCCTATTCACACACATCACTGACAACAACAGCAGCCGTTAGCATCTCAGCACTGGGCTCACCTTTGGTCCCTCCAAACACGTTGGGTGGGAGGTCAGGGTGGATCAACCTCGAGTCCGATGAGAGTGTCTGGATGGTAGCAAAGTCCTCCTCCAACGTCGGCTGGATCTTCTACAGTACAGAGAAAGCAACGCTCAAACACAAAGCAAGGCTCAAGCAACACCATAATCTTATATGGATTGATGAGCTGTAGAGTACAATTCGAATCAAATTACGGAATGCTGATGAGCGAAATGTGGGCTCACTCATGTTCGCCCAATGCATCACCATTCCATAATTTGATTTTCAATTTAAGCTACTGAGAGGGGGTGTCCAATACGGTCACCTCTGCCTTCAATTTAATATGGGAGGTCATAATCAACTCTATCTTTTTCACCAGCAGTTTTAAGGAAGGAGCTTGTTGCAAGGCTGAGAGAGTACGTGGCAGGTACATATTCAAGCGGGACTTGTGAGTTCAAATAGTTAACTGCTGTAGAGATGTTATGATTGCAGACAACGCTCAGTATGTATGACTTTGGGGATCATGTTATCATGCCCAGGAGGGATGTATCCGATCTAAAGTCACGAGCACGAGGGCACAAAGAGGGTGAGTGACTGTAAACCACATAATTATGTCCCTCGTGGATGTGATCGAACTGCACATTGTTTACTGTGGCTTCCGTCATACTGCAGCACGGTTGCTATGGAGTCTCCTTGGTAACCAGTGTGTCATACTGCAGCAAGGTTGCTATGGAGTCTCCTTGGTAACCGCTATGTCATACTTGGTAACCGCTTAGTCTGACTTCTGTTCAGTGCATGCTGGCTGAATATAGTAGTTGATTCCAGTCGCTTGTGTGATACTTGTAGGCTCTATTACCCATGATGGATGGCATCACAGCGAGTGATTTTGAAAAGCAGACGATTCCAACGTTGGAAATGCCAAGAAGGGCCGGTTCTCTTACTTCGATGCTAGTGTTGTTGAAACGTAGAAGGAATTTGAAGAGAGAAGCCCGGTGCTCCCGTAAATACAAATTCAATGGAACTGAAGTGAGCTGTAAGAAGCCAACTCTGTTAGATTCTGGTTTTGTGGTTGGGTCTGGCCACACAGACTGTGACGCAAAGTGACAGTAACCGAATGCTCCGTACCGTCTGTCCACCCATCAGATAGACCCATAGTGCTTACGAGAATGACGGGAACATATGCCCTGGTCCTAGTGTATGTATCAAACATCAACAGGAAATACATGCCCTTGGTTGCTGTAGCGTGTTTACAGTGACTACCGGTACTGCCCATGCAACTTCAGGTAAATATAGGTACATCACACATACCATAACTAGCTGAGGGACAGCAAAGGAGCCAATCTTCTTTTCACTAACTGCTTCAGACTCTGAGCCGTCTCCTCACCACTGTCACCCTCACCATCTTTCAGGATCACAAAGTAGATAGATGCCTGAAGATGTCAGAAAGAAACAGGTATCAAAATAGAAACACATCTTCAATACCTTCTCCAAACATCTCAAGGGGGTAACCATAGGGACTATATCTATGGGGTATTACACATCACAGAATAATTTGGGGGATACGGGTCTTGGCTGATGCTATAGAATCTATCCATCAGTCATGAGCACTGCCACCTTAAGATGAGATGCAAGTTGCATTTACCCTCACCACAGCCAGATAAGTTATCCCTATGACACCAGCAACAAGCATTGAAGCAATACCCTCCTCTCGCATGTACTATATGTATCTTCTATCCCCGTTCCCGTACTCCGGTTCCAGGCTGAGCTCACAGCATGGGAACGAGGCTGCAAAGTTTGGGTGTGTCGCCTCCCCCGCCCTACCATGCCAGTTTGCGGAAACAGACCCTTCGCACGGGAGGACGCACTCCCCTGCTCGTCCATGTAGTCCCTGACCCCGAACGCGCACAATGGCCGAGAAAACGACCACAGGTTAGTAGGAGAGTTGTCTATTTTGTAGTTTCTTCATGTCTTGATCCATGAATTAGTTTTGCAGTCTCGCCCGCGGGGCCAGCCTTGAGGAAGTATAATAGATCCATGGAGGAAGTGGGCTCTACCCAAAGAGCAAAATGGTCCTCATGGTTGCCTGCACATGTGTGGTTATGACAGAACTAGCACTTGTGGAATTAAATAAGATCCAGGGCACCAGTTCCATGTGTACGCCCTGTTGAAAAATCTGAAGGGAGGGTCTTTTTGTCACTGCCCATTTACCAGACCCTCCTTTCTCTCTCTCCCTCCGGTTTTTTCTAACATGGGGAGTGAATGGAAGGTCTCGGAATGAGACTAGCACCCCGTAAAATACCCAGGTGGTCTCAAGCCAGAGGAGGTTGGAAGCTAGTAATTAGCAGTACGTACCACAAGGTTAATTAATGCTTTGTAAATCGGAAGACTGCCATAGCGGTCCGTAGAGAAGGTGAAATCAATTTACTGAAACACTCCTCGAAACAAACTAAACTTACTCATTGGCCAGGTGCCAATTTAAAGGCAGTATTCCTGGGATTTCCATGAATCCAATTTAATTGAAGCCTGGTAGTGTACACTATAACACTATAGTGAATCCACTGGAAGGGAACAATGAAACAACACCAACACCCAGAAAGATACCTTACAGTCTACAAATCTTCATTTTACAAAGTACACCATAATGGAGTCAGGGTCAGAAGCAAAAGGGCCATCAGAGTCACATGTGTCTTCTGTTTCTTGGAGGATGCTGTAACTGCTCGTTTTTCCTAAACAGGCTCCTCTCTAAAGCTAGAGAGAGCGCCAGCTTACAGGTACTCTAGCCACAAATGCTGCATGGCAGTTGATGTCCATTTCCTGGAATAGAAAAATGTGTCAGTGACAGTTGATGTGCATTTTAGTATCCAACCTGTGCATTTTAGTATCCAGAGCCACAACAGTCATAGTTTACTCATAATATGCCACTACATCCCCCCCACCCTGGAATGGTGCAATGGAAGATCTAATTTGGTGATAGAAATTCATTTCCTGGTCTTGTCTGCTCGTGATCGCCATAGTGCTACAGGTTGCACTGGTCACTGAGCTGAATGAAAGCGTCAGGATTCAGGGCTGGTTGATGGCGGTGGGAAGGGGGATGTAGGTGTAGGACGTTTCCATCGCTAGCTTGCACCCATAAATATGATATGGTATGTTTAGCTGCACAGAAGTTTCCATGGGCTGAATTTTCCATGGGCATTCCCAAGACCTATAGTGGTCCATCTAGAATTCACCAGCTCGTACTATACAGCTAGCCTTTTTCCCAGGCTGCTTCGTAGGCAACTAGTGAAATGCTCATCTGAATTTATGCACGGGTCATGTATGACTGTGATGCCAGCAGTGTTGTTTGCGGTTTCAAGATCTACATGTAACAGTTTTTCCAACTCACTAAATTCTGCTAAATTAGTATTAATAGTAGCCTTAAGGAATATGACATTTGTAGTCATAGTATGCCTACCCTTGACCATTGTTATGCCACCTTAATATCAGATAATGAGACTGCGGTGCAGTTCTCTATTTAGGGATGGCCAGGAAATTTCGAATTTACCCATAGTGTTGAGTAATGGGTACAAAACCCCATACCGAGCATACAGATAGAATGATACTACCTTGCAAATTCTTGCAAATGTACGTACCTTAGAGTACATGGGAGAAAGAAACCGTCTGATTTCGTGTGATCTCTTAAAATCTTTCAAAACTCTTCACTAGCATAGCTTATCAACTACAGCAGCTCTTGAGCTACTATACTCACAGAACAACATCGATTCTGTTTTGTCATGGACTGGAACTGTTGCTACTACCGTATTAGCTCTGGGGGCTAAAGTACTGCCTTGCACATTATGTACATGCCAGTAGTACAGCTTATGAATATACTAGCTAGGAGAATGCAGGGCATTGTGGGGCTCACCTGAAGGACGTTGCACCTACCATTACTAATTTTTACAGTCACCTAAAGCTCTGCACTTCAAGCACTCTATAAAGCCAATAAGCAAGAGACTTACGATGGGCAATGGCATTTCCCCTTGTTTCTTTGCATCTCCATAAATGGAGTAGCTACTACAGGCCATCACTAAATCCTAAATCCCCTTTCACTTGCTTGTCTAACTTGTCCTGAGTGAATTCATAAACACTGTACTCCTGCTGACTTATATTAGCATTAACAGATGAAGTTGGAATGACCACAACTTTTTTGTTCTCCTCACTGCCCTCCTCTTCTGCTTGTGTCTCTCCCTCAGACCCCACCCTCACTGTGGAGAAGGTGATGGAGGTGATGGGGGAAGTGGGAAACTGGGTGGCAGTGGGGAGTTTTCTTGGTGTCCCCACGCACAAGATTGTTGAAATCAGTCAGCTGTCATCCACTGAAAGGGAGAAGAGTCGTGCAGTGTCAGAGTATTGGGTCCAGTATGTTCCTCATGCCTCATGGGAGCGACTTGCCACTGCACTTTACTGGAGCGGAGAGGAGAGAGCAGCAGTGATGGCCAAACACTACTTACCCAAAGGTATGTGCATTTCTTGACCACCTCAAAGAGTTCTATGGTGTTTGCATTCTAATGGATGCACACCAGTACTCACTGGTAGCATTCTCTATTTTGGGGATGGCCAAGGAAATTTAGCCATAGTGATGTATTAGCAGGATGATGGCCAAAGAAGCAAATTTACCCTAGCTAAACTAAGCATGCAGATAGAATGATACTGGCTAGCAGTTCACAAAAGAATACTTACTCACAGACTTACAGTAGCTAGGCGGGAGTTGAGAAACAAGTTGTTGATAAAGTTGTGGTCATTCTAGTCCACCAAATTGCCATTGCCCATTCTCTGTCCCATCCCATCCCTACATTTTATGAATGGGGTGAGACTGAGGTGGGTAGCTAATGGCATTTTCCGCTCTCGTTTCTTCACTTTATCAAGAGGTGGAGTATGACAGGCCATCCTTGCTTTCTTGATTAGTGCTAGCAATTGTCCTAATGGCACTGAAAATCTTATTGCCGAGCACCTTAGCGTGAGGCAACTAATCTGTTCACGTAGGCTGTGATCTTAGCTAGCGTTTGTATTAAACGTACATGTGTGTGGCAATAGTTAGTCATGCTCAGGAATGTAATTACTGGTTAACGCAGTGCAATGGTACATCCTGATTTGCATATGTTTAGTGATGGACAACACTGCGGACAAGTTGAATGAGTTGGAGGGGCCATGCTATGATAGCAGCACGGTGAGAGCCTTGCGAAAACAGATTCTATGAGGTCATGGCCTACACAGAATTTTGCAGAAAGCCCTACTTCGCTTACATCAGCGAACTCTTCCATCTACAGGTGGCCTACTACATGAAGCCTTGCTTGCTCGCATGTTCGAGGCATAATACTCCATACATATGTATATTCCTAATGGGTGCCCACCAGTACTCACTGCCCTACTGGTGTAGTAGTTGTGCACCATGTATGGTTACTGTACTACAGTGTACACTGTACATGTAGCTACATATCTACCACAACAATGTCATTATGATTGCCATGCAGATTGACAACCACATGGTTGTGATTCCCACTGTCAGATGTCACTGAACATTGTACACCATATGTGACCCGCTGAGGGATAACCCGGCACATCCCGCAATTATTGATTTCGTGTTAGAGGCAATTATAGTCACAAAGCAACATTTCGGCGAAGACGCGGTTATTACAGCAACGGGTCAGCAGACCCATGGACTACAAGATATCGGAGTATAAAGCCTGGATCTACTTCCATTCCGGCGTTATAAGCCCAAACACAAGCTATATCGTCGTGCATAAATTAGTATACGGAAGGCGTTGCTACGCACACAGAACGAACTACTTACCACAAATGGTGTCATTTCACCCTGTCCTCCGGTTTATTCGGTCCATTTTCACTCCGTCTGACCTAGCTATCTACCGGATGAGTCGCGAAAAACACGGCTGCTAGCTTCAGCACGAACTAAACGCGTCCAGCTACTTAACAATGGACGACACGTAACACGGATAGTATACGGAAAATAATCACATACCATAGCAACGTCAAAAATTGCATTTACACGGAAAGTAGTTTTGCGTATTCCGCGCGCGTTTCGAGCTGTATCTCGGCAACTGGATGACCGATCGCTTCGATATTTGCTCTACGGCAAGATGAAAGGTAGCTGTTATGATTTCCGGTGTTAACTCAATTTTTTCAAAATGCGGGATGTGCCGGGTTTTCGCTCAGCGGGTCACATATGGTACATTTCATTCCTGAAGGCAATACTGTCAAGGTAAACCATGGACCCCCCTAGCTAATACAACCTTACAAGTGCATCCAGGATACCAAGCGAGGAAGAGTGAATTGCAGTTAATAAAAGTTTTCCGTTACCAGCCCAGTGTGTAGATTCATCATTATAGTGCTAGACTATGCACAGTTGGCCGGACTGTCACCAATTCAGAGTCACCAATAATTGCTGTTCCCCCTCAAACCACCTGTCACTGTATAGGTACCCATGCATTGTGTTGCTTGTACTGGTATTGTGGACGTGAACATGACACTTCCTGAACTGACTTTGTTTATGGGACAGGAGAGCCATGGCAGAGCTTTGTTGAGTAGCCAGGACACGTACATTATATGTTCCCCATGTTGTCTCCCCACCCAGCTGACCCCACCTTCACCACTGACAAGCTCATGGAGGTGGTGAAGGAAGTGGAGCACCGCTGGGAGGAGTTAGGTCGCAGGCTTGGTATGGGGGGACTGACTAAGCTGGCAAGTATCAAGGAACTCTACCAGAGTGATCATCTGCGGATGGAGGCTGTGGTGGACTACTACCTGAAATGCCACCCCACCCCCTCTTGGAGGAACGTGGCTGTGGCACTACAGGACATGGGACTACACAAGGAGGCAGATTCAATCACAACTAAATATGTTAGAGGTATGAATCCTGTGACATGTTTGACTTTGAAATTAAGTAGTTGATGGCCAATTTTATTATTAATAATGGGGTCCAACGTTACTCATTTCCAAGCGTCTTAGCACGAGGCATCTATTACAACCGTGTAGGCCGCAATCTCAGCTAGGGTTTGTACAAATATATTATAATTAGTTACAAGTCGAATGCCATTACCAGTTAAAGTTAACACATGTGCGATGGTACATCCGGTCGATGTCTATGTGCGTTTAGCGATGGACACTGCCGACGGGCTGGACAAGTTGGTGCAGCACAGTCAGCCGCTCAAGCTCGTCATTGGATACTGTGAGCTAACAACACCATCAGCTTCAGCGCTTGGGGATGCATGCACTACTTCTGACATATCGCTTGCAATCAGCTTCTGACTACACATGGCCGACCTTCTGCATGAGGCCGCACATATTACTGACGCTAACGTGCGCGGGTCAGACCTACTTGGGCATGTGCATATTCCTAGTTAAAATAGCACTCATCCGGGAACCAGGAGCACATAATGATGTTCTTTACGTCATTATGCGCTCCTGAGGGAACCAAGTAACCCTGCCAGTTATTATATCTTGTGATCGTCATGACAAGTGGAACTACAATACCGGTCCAATGGTTCATTATCAGCTGCTGCACAACTCCGATACTGAATCTAATATGCCAGCCACAAAACAATGCAACATTCTCTGTGTCTACGCTGACTGTAATTGCATTGTTCCAACTGACACACCATCCAGTATAGTAGTGTAATCTTCTCTCATCTCTTTGTTTATACCTTCACAGAAAAACTGTCTGAGCTGAAGCTTTCACCACCTGCTTTGAAGGACACAATTGGCATCCTCGGTATGTTATGTATTATGATGTGCACCTACACCTTGATAACATTAGCTATTAACTGCATCACTGTGGATGAAGAATTAATGGTGTGTGTCGTAATATTATTCCACATGCAGGTATACCTCCCTCAGATGTAGCAGGCCAACTGACTCCCAAGGTGTGCAGTCCCGGTGCATCTGGAGCCATCACTGCTGGTATGAATGAATAGATCTCTCAACAGTCAGATATGCTCTTTAGTTTCTGCTAGGTTTTATGGTAAAGGAATTGCCAATAGCACTATTTAACCAACAGCAGAAGCAGACTGTCAGTACAAATATATTGAAAAGCGAGATTTTTCCACAAGTATCAGACTTAGGAAAGAAAACTTGTTGTAGTTAATTTCATAGTAGGCATGCATGGTCTAATTTCTATAAACCACCGCTGTCACATGGCTTCAGAACAATTGTTAACCACAGTAGGTAGGTACCTTTGATCCACCCACACGCTAAAGTACGTGTTTGATTCGTGTGTATTTTGTGTTGCAGACATGAAGCCCAGGATGGCCCAACTGATGAAGCTAAAGACCACAAAGGGAGAGAGGGTGAACATCATTGAATCGATTGCTCCAGTTTGGAGGGATGTTGGGTTCCTCATGGACCTCGACCCAGAGGGACGAAGAATTCAGTGCATCGGTGCAGAACATGCACACAAACAGAACGGTCTACACATCTGCTGCCAGGAGATGTTCAAACTATGGCTAGACAGTCCAGATGCCTCCTGGGGAGATCTGATTGAACTGTTAGTTGACTCAGAACGAAAACAACTTGCTGAACAGGTTAAAGATGCACTGGGTTTGTAACTTCATGTACACAATGTCATGTTGTTGAGCTCTTCTTCCTATTGTATCAGGTATCATTAAAAGTTGTCAGTGTTGTTAAGCTTTTGAAATTTGTGTATACCGATTTGTTGTATCACTTTGTTGTCACAACTTCAATGCACTGTAAACGTCTGTCATTTTGAAACAAGAATTTTGAACCAAGATTCACTTCCTGTGTGATACATAATAGTGTAACCATTGTGCATGCAATCTCCCATGCTTGAGAAAAACCCTATGGATGTACGTGCATGTATAAGACAAAGAGCTAATAATTTTTGTCATGCAGTGAATGACTTAATTATATACTTGCAATTGACTGCATGTCTGATTTTTTATTATCACTATAAACATTATAACTGTAGTAAAGATATATTGGGTGCCAATCAATGTATGCCATGCAAGCTAGCCTTAGTCTGGCCTCCATGCCCATTCAGCTTTAATTTGTCATGCACTCAATATTGCAGGCTATATATATGCCAAGCCACATCGTGATGAATCCTGTTGAGAACGTATGGTATACCGTGTATGTGAATGAACTCTCAATTTCAAATTTGCTTCACCAGGGTAGTCATATTATGCATGTAAAAGATCTGTTCACAATGTCTCACTGCAAACCGAGCATAGTATCATGCATGCAGGATGCATGAATAAGGGCTTCTTGAGATCATCGAGGCTATAGCCGCTTGTAGACCACTGTTGCTGTGGTTCCCATGCCTCCAGTAGTGGAGAAGACGAGAGGTGAGAATAATGATAAAAGATTTGGAGTGATTACACTCATCCGCTCTGCTATTGTACTCATAGTGTACGTAGGTTACTATATACTATAGCAGGACTCAATATTTGTACATAGTTACGTCATGCATGCATGCACCTCAGATCTATAATATGCTCACAGATATACGTATTTGCAGAGACTAGCCTGCATGTAGCTGATTTCATATGCAATATCAATTCGGAAATGCGTACAGAACTGCATGTGCATTAACTCTCAATGACATCAAATTAAGTTAATGCCATCATGAGCTCCCATAAGAATTGGGGAATTTAATACTAGGTGTTATACAGGGGTTTTGCAATCCCTGTTTCTTATGGTTGGTAAAGAGCAGGGAAAGTGGATGCACTTTATAGCAAATGGCTATAGTCAGGCACTGGCTTGGCCGGCGGCGCACTGGTGCTGGAGGTGGTCAGCGCGAGGAACTCGGAACAACACGGGAGCACTGATACCCATGATAACTAGACTGAAAATGTATTACCTGGATAACACATGTGCATACAAGCATACACTTGTATAGGGTCACAGTCACATAGGGGCATTCACATAATACAATGTACTTCTAGACAAAGGCACAAAGAACTGTGAGGACAAAGGTCCAGACAACAAAATGCAGGGGAGATATTAACACCTCTCAATATACTACAGGCCCAAAGGTACATAGGGGGTAAGGAGAGGAGAATCCTTCTCACAGCCAGTGCCGTGCCACATGCTGTGGGAAGAAGGGAACGTCATTATACACATTGACAAGGAATAGCACACAGGACCGCTGATATAACATACAATGTCATGTATAAGAGGAGGGAGTATGGAACTACTGACCGTTCTCATCTCCTTTCCAGTCAGAAGTCTCATCTCAGAAACAACAGTACTTACTCCACATACTCTATTCTGGGAGATCCTGGGGATTCCTACACTTCAGAGTATTGTGTCCTATCAAGCCACTTTGCCTACTGTTCTCAGTGACTGGAACTATTTAAGTGTGCAGGTCTTGGAAAGGATTCTGGGACTGTCTTTCGATTTCCATGAAAGCTAACCCCCCCCCCCCCCCCCCCCCCCCCGAAAATGGACAACCCCTGAGTATTACACAGGAGAGTGCTCTCTCATATGCATGCTCATGCATCACATCTAGGGGCAGCACACATATTATCAACACATTTAATAGTGTTGGGCAGTAACTGAGTTACTGAGACTGGAATGCTTGTTCTCTGACTGGGAGGAGTTAGGGGGACCTACTTGACCTCTACCAACTAAGGTCTGAATAATGAATATCTGGTGCTTTCTAATTATCAGTAGCTCTAGAGACAGGCTGCACACTAGTCTTGTGCCCAGCCGGAAGCACCTTAGGAAAATCCGTCTGGTAACGTTGGGCAGTTTTCTTGACACTGATTAAGATTCCACACCTTCAGGAAGGAATTTGAGCGAACCAATAGAAACGCTGCATTGTCAATTGTGATGACTGTGTTTCCAGCCGGGCAAAAGAATATAGTACTGCACATATGGTGCCCTAGTCACTGTTGCTAGACACAAGTGATGTAAGTGCAGAACCTGTATAGGCTCACATGGTTGTTTATGCCTCAATTAATGCCCTCCACGCTACACCGCTACACCAAGCCAATGTTATCAGACGGATTTTCCACAGGTATCTCCAGCTGGGCACGAGACTAGCTGCACATAGCAAATAGCACGTAAATTCTGGTGCTATTTGCGATCTTACAGCACTCCCTTACCTAATCATGACTGTTCATCTTAATTATGTCAGCCAGTCAACACGCACACACCCTCCTTCTGCCTCCTCCCGCCATTCCATTGTCCACAGAGCAGCAGTCGGTAGCAATTGATGTTCTCAACTGTATGTATGGAGGTAAGGAATAGAGCTGGTCCATACAGAACAACCAAACACACATTCACAAGAGGTCAATTCCTGGCTAGCTACACAGCTACCAGCAGCATGGGGGTACAAACACTGCCTAGCTACTCACTACTCAGAGTCCACCATCTACCCGGCATATGGTACTGGAGTTGGGACTCAACATAGCAACTGGTGGGGACAGATCCCTGACCAAGGATACACAGTGAAGCCAGCAAGATAAAGTCAAAGTCCTGTTTGCTACGTGTATGCTGCCACTGTTGTGGAGGCTGTCCTGGGGACATGCAACTATACACTGCATGGGAATACTACCCATTTCCTTAGCAACACCTTAGCAACGGGATAGGGCCAGTGTTGCTGTGCTGAAGTTGACATAAGAAATGTACACTTGTACCATGTATCAACAACACCAGCTGCTCACAGAGGAGGAGAAGCTGGGGAACATACTTGACCCTGTTAGCTACCACACCATGACTACACTGTGATTTTGGTGCAAATGTGACTGACATCCAAATTGGTTTTTAGGACAAGACGGCACAAGGCCAGGCAGGCATGACGGGAAGGCAAGCGGCCTGGGAGGCATATGAACTTTAAACTCATTTTTAGAACATCATTTAATTACGGCTCTTTTCCTGCTGATCATCACAATGCTGGTTGATATCTCAATCATAAACACAACTTGACTTTCAAAATGCTTATGTACTATACACTATGTCATTAATCAAGTGCTAGGAATGAGATATGTGGCTGTGCTTTGCGCCATTATGGTTGCAATGTTCAAATGATGTCATTATGCCACATGCCTGGATTTTGACCCAATCATGAAAAACCATAGATTATAGCCTTCGGTCTAGGGCGACATCAATGAATTCATGCTGATCACAATGGCACCCCACTCGCACATAGTAACTATGGGAGGGTCCATCAACTTGAGCGGCATTCACATGGATCTGGATTAATGTTAATGCAGGTATATGATATATTATATTCTACTGTACTGATTTTCTCTGACTAAGAAGCGCTCTTGTAAGCATGGCTACGAATGACAGCTGTGACTGTACTGACCAGTGAAGTGATCAATGCCACTACAGAGTATGGAAGGCTGGGTCCACACAGATCTACACAACATTTTACGTGACGTCAGTTCTGCAGTTTAATATTTTAACCAGCCTACTTTGCTTTGGTTTAATGTAGAGAGACTGGTTGAAAGTCTTGTTCCACTTGCTAGTGAACAGCTACTGCTGTGGAGAATGTCCAGAGGTCCCTGTAACTATAGCACAGTGTAATTGAAACAGTTTCCTTAGCAACAGCTTATGTATGTAAACTGGACCATTGCTCTAAGCTGACATAAGAACATGCATCCTATACTGGACTCCGCTGAGAACAGAGGAGGGTACTTGACCTTTGTCTAATCAGGTTCAAAATACCACCCAATCCAAATCAGTGCTTGGAGGATAGCTATTTCAACCTGGCCCATGTGCCCCACCCTCTCAAAGAAGTTGAAAGTGGAAGTCACGTACAGGATAGGAATGTGGAGACCTTGAATGAAAGGTCGTGTCCCATGACCCACTGACCTCCACACAGTCTGTGGTTCTGAGGTGTGATGGTCATACACTGTAGGCAAGAGCAAATGCAAATGCTAATGAACTTTGATGGGTATGTCGAGTGAGAGCCCAGTAATCAGAGCGATAGCCTCATTCCCAGGCCATTCTCTCTCCTCCCACGTGGCCTGGGAATGAGGCTATTATCAGTGGGTTCCACCATTGAACACACTCACTCAAGACAGGTGTGCCCATGATTGACCATGCCTACAGTAAGCCATGAGCTAGTCTGAAACTCTTATTCCTAATTCTGGAGCCTTGGTCTATCTCTGGACACTGGACCTTGATGGGAATTCTCGGAGAACTTTCTTGACATGGATGCCACCAATTGCTGCCTTTTTCCCAGGGTATAAACAGAGAGGAGACGGTTTCCCCTCTCCTTTTACCATCTGGGAACAAGGCCACCTCTGTTGACCCAAACGTGGACACGGAACTAGCATTCACCCCAGAGGACCTCGACCCAGCTGTTGCCCAAAAAGCTGGGAGGAGGGCTGAGAATGATGCTATCACCCACTGACTTGCTCAGGGATTGGATGGTCAAGAATTCCATCTAACATGGTATAACTGACCTTTGTGAATTTGAGCACAGCCTCTCTTGGGTCTTGGTCCATGCCAACCATCGCAGGTGCAGCAACCTTTCTAACATATGCCAATGGCACCGATTCCACCACCAGCACCTGGGAATGTGTGTGTAAGAGAGAGAGGGTAAGGGAAAAAGGAGAACAATGTGAGCAGACACACAAACTACTGTGAGTTCACTACACAGTATATTGTCAACGGAAACCGAAGAACAGAAAAAACGGGGTAGGCCTGGGAACGAGGCTAGTACTTCCTCATGATGATGGGGACATCTCCCTCAACATCTCCCTCCTCCTCCTCCCTTGCTTCACCACACTCAGCTTAGCACCCCTGTGCACAAGATGAGCACATGGTGAGCACATGTTCAGCACATGATGAGCACAAGAGGGCAACTGGAAAAGCAGGAAACAGGAAACAGGACGGGAGCAGGAACGACACAATCCTAAGTGTGGGCTCTTTTTGAGGTCACTGTAAAACCTGGGCTCTGGACTTGACTGATCAAAACAGCTACACTGACAGCAAAGCTACAAAGATTACTACTAGAGTTAACCAGAGATTACTAGACATTACTAGAGATTACTAGAGAATACTAGAGATTACTAGAGAATATACTAGAGATTACTAGAGAATACTAGAGATTACTAGAGAATACAAGAGATTACTACAAATGATGTACAGCTACAGATTACTGGAGGTTACCAGAGAGTACTACAGACTATGGACAACTTCCCAAAATGAAACTGGGGCATGTACAGTACTCCCAGAAAATAAACCTAGCAAGAAGAAAATGGACAGTTCTAACCAAAGTGTTTGACTCGTCCCCTCTGCTTTGCTGACCCACATACTTGACCTTTGTACCAAGTCAAGAAATGCAGGAAAGAACTAATAGTACATGCATATCTGTATGTCATAGGTGCTAGGTGCATGGACTTATTTTCAGTAACTAAGGCAATGTGCCCACACTGAGGGTAAATGGTTACTGAATGAGGCTGGGAATGAGGCGATAGGGACTTACATGGGCTGTACATGTATCCCATCATCCTCAAAGCTGACTGCCAGGAAATGCATTTGGCGTGTACTAATTCACCTTCTGTTGTGGATGGTACAGTTCTTGTTGAGCTCACTAGAGTGATTGCTCTGGTCGGCTGTATAATACCTTCTGAGCCTTAAACTGTTCAACAAATGGCATTCTCAACTAAACTACATGGACAAATGCTTAGTACTTGCACATGGTGTGACAATGAGGCTGTGTCTGCATGTCCGATACCTTGGGCTATTCACACACATCACTGACAACAAAAGCAGCAGTTAGCATCTCAGCACAGGGCTCACCTTTGGTCCCTTCAAACACGCTGGGTGGGAGGTCAGGGTGGATCAACCTCGGGTCCGATGAGAGCGTCTGGATGGTAGCAAAGTCCTCCTCCAACCTCTGCTGGATCTTCTGCAGTACAGAGAAAGCAACGCTCATACACAAAGCCTCAAGCAACACTGTTTGCTATAGCCATTAATCTCAACCAATCTCTAGTAATGCTCCGGTATTCTAATTGGTCTTGGGAAACAGGGGAGGCCTGGGAGAAACGAGTCAGTACATGGAGTTATTCACACGCCAATTCTGTTCAGCTACCCTTGCTTGTACTGTGGGAAATTATCGCCGGTTCAACTTTCGCTTCACAAGGATTAATTTTTCACGGCATGTATTTTACGCCATGGATAATTAGTAGATTATTATGTCTCATGCCTCTCAGCTCTTCACGTGACAACCAGTTGACAACTTCTTCTGGCATGGCATGCGATTCTTCACCAAGAACAGTGGCCCAGATATTGTTGTAGACATGGTGGCCTCTCACTACGGCCTCAATAGGAATTGACAAATATCTCTTCCGTTGGCATTATGAACTTGATTGCCTGCCGTACATTCTTTACAGAAGTGGAGCTAACAGAAGAAGACAAGGATCCAATCAGTGCTGGAATAATGTCTCCAGTTCTGAAATAAATGTACTTAATCAGCTGCAATAAAACCAGTATCATAACATAATGTTCTGGGCACTACTATCAAACTCTACTCATATGGTGTCGTAGCGTTAGCGAATAACCCAGTGTTTCTCTTGCACACCATCTGCGCCCCACAGTCACTGAAGGAAGACGGTGGGGTTCTCATATGCTGTGACATTTGCGATATACGAGGTAGCGTACTATATCTGCTGTCAGGCTGACCGTCAGGAAATTTTCAAAATCATGACAATTCTCCGCCGCTGTTGTCACTAGGCCAGAATATCAGCTCACACCAAGTGTGCCCGTCATGGCTATATAGCAGCTTCGCAATTTACCACTGTTGTGTCCGCAGGATCCGGTCTGTGTCCAAGGGCGGAGGTCGCGGGCTAGTCGCGTTTGTACTGTCAATTTTCGTGAACCTATTGACATCGGGAAGGCGTAGTCTCGCGGGCCAGACTCTCACATGGGTGTGGCGAGAGGCTGGCCCGAGGCTGCCAGTGCCTGTCACGGCGTCGTTGTACATTTTGTGGGCGAAGTCTCAGTAATTTAAAAGCTGTTGTTGTTCGGCCGAACCACAGCCGAGTTTGACTGACGGAAGGACACCAATCCAAAAGTGAGACCCTGGATGTCCAGCAACTGTACTTTGCGGAAGCGTATAGTTTTTGTCTGACCGCTGAACACAGTGGCAGTAGTACAGAGCCAAGTGTAGCCTAAAATGTGTCCTTGAAGGTGCGGATTCTTGCTTGAACTCGAGCGTCCTGCTCTGGTTCCAAGCAGCTGTCCGTCTAAACTATACGCTTCCTCATTCAGCTAGCTACGAGAGTGGTACTCGTGAGCTGTGGTTGTCATGGACTTGTCAGGTAGACTATGTTTCTGATTTTATTCTGTGGTTTAAAATTGTTAGTATATAACTTCAAGTCATGTGTGAGGCTGCCTCCATATGTTAGTACTAGAGGCAAAAAATTTTCTCCGAAAAATTAAAAAGGATTTAGTGATGGCCGGCCTGTCACATTCGAATTATTCAACCTCTCGAAAAAGCTAAGAAACAAGGAGAAATGCCATTAACCAGGCTCAGTCCCATCCCATTGCAAAATGTAGAATTTAGGGATGGGATGGGACTGAGCCTGGTTAATGGCATTTCTCCTTGTTTCTTAGCTTTTTCAAGAGGTGGAATAATTCGAATGTGACAGGCCATCACTAAATCCTTTTTAATTTTTCGGAGAAAATTTTTTGCCTCTACTTCGTGTACTTTTTCGAGCGCATGAAAATGCGTAACTTCTTAGTCATTGTACGTGCAACATCACCGTAAGGGTACAGGGGTACTGGATGTATGCCCTGATGTCAGACTTTAAGGTGTTGTTACTCAAGTTAATCGCCATGCATGTTAGCCTCATTCTAGGCCCGAGACTACGAGGCAATCACCATGTCAACAAAGGGTGGACGTATCTGGTTTACTGTCACTCGCCCTCGGGTGCTTCGTGCCCTCATGCTCGTGACTTTAGATCGGATACATGTCATCCCACCTGGGCATGATGTAGCTATAACATACATCTGTCCATACTGAATATTGTCTGCAATCATAACAGCTCAACAGCAGTTAACTATTTGAACTCACAAGTCCCGCTTGAATACGTACCTGCCCCTGCTCTCTCAGCCTTGCGACAAGCAAAGAAGCAAAGAAGGGAGTGCCACTCTGATGCCTTGTGGGTCGATGAGATCTTGGTTCGCTGTTTGTGGTATAATTATTGATACACCATTTCATATTGCTCTTGTACAACCCTTGAGCTGTATTAACATTTCAACAGTGCCCCTCCTGCTCCAGCTCCTGCAATACCGGGTAGCCTGCAGATCTATACTCCGAGTTGAGTCTGGGAATGAGACTAACTAGCTATGTGTTCAAGTGCAGTCACAGTACATTGGCTTGGCCTTGCTTGTAGGACTAAGTTTATGACGTATTAGCCTACGTGAACACCCCTTTCACCCCACATGCTCGCAAATGTCACATACTATCGGGGTTCTAGCAGTGTGCAGTCTCACTGAAGGGGGACGGTGGTACAGCTGCCACCGTTTGGCACTGACAGGCAGTGGTCGTACTGACACACAAAGGGCATCATAAGGTTGCACACCTGAAAATAACTTCAGGGACATTTGGTGTAAAACTATACTAATCTCTCGCCGCCCCACGGCAAAACACGTGGTTATACCACAAACAGCGAACCAAGATCTCATCGACCCACAAGGCATCAGAGTGGCACTCCCTTCTTTGCTTCTTTGCTTGTCGCAAGGCTGAGAGAGCAGGGGCAGGTACGTATTCAAGTGGGACTTGTGAGTTCAAATAGTTAACTGCTGTTGAGCTGTTATGATTGCAGACAGTATTCAGTATGGACAGATGTATGTTATAGCTACATCATGCCCAGGTGGGATGACATGTATCCGATCTAAAGTCACGAGCATGAGGGCACGAAGCACCCGAGGGCGAGTGACAGTAAACCAGATACGTCCACCCTGGACGTGATCTAACTGCACATTGGGCTTCTGTCATACAGCAGCACGGTTGCTATAGCATCTTCTTGTGTCATACTTGGTAACTGCTGTGCCATAGTCTGGCTTCTGTTCAGTGCATACCCGTAGTTGATATCGACATTGAGAAACAAGTATTCAGTCGCTTGCGTGATATTCGTAGGCACTTAGGCTCTATTACCCATGATGGATGGCACCACAGCGAGTGATTTTGAAAAGCAGACGATTCCAACACTGGAAATGCCAAGAAGGGCCGGTTCTGTTACTTCGATGCTAGTGTTGTTTAAACGTAGAAGAAAATCGAAGAGAGAAGCCTAGTGCTCCCGTAAATACAATGGAACTGAAGTGAGCTGTAAGAAGAAGGCAACTCTGGTTTCCATGGTTGGGTTGGCCACATAGACTGTGACGCAAAGTGATAGTAACCGAATGCTCCGTACCGTCCGTCCACCCTTCGGATAGACCCATAGTGCTTACAAGAATCATGGGAACATGTGCCCTTGGTTACTGTAGCGTGTTTACAGTGACTACCGGTACGTTTGATCAGGAGCGCATGAGGTAGCGAGCTCGCTTCCTCATTATGCGCTCCTGGTTTGATCTACCATGCAACTTGAGATAAATATAGGTACATCACACATACCACAACAAGCTGAGGGACAGCAAAGGAGCCAATCTTCTTTTCACTAACTGCTTCAGACTCTGAGCCGTCTCCTCACCACTGCCACTCTCACCATCTTTCAGGATCACAACAGCATAGATGTCTATCAAAATAGAAACACATCTTCAACACCTTCTCCAAACACCTCATGGGGGTAACCCACCACAGCACCACCTAGTCTGGCACAGCCAGACCCTCGCACGGGAAGGAGGGTCTGGAATCAAACCTATATACATTTTTGTCGCGCTGCAACCATGAGTGAAGCCCCAATCAGATTGCAGAACCAGCTATCACTATATACGGCATTACTTCCTGTGGTTTGAACTGAAGCCTGAGTGTTTGCAGCGAGTATAAAATTAATGTATTCACGATCCTTAAAATGTATTCACGAACGCCGCCAGACTAAGCACCACCACCATTTGTTGGGTCATTGCTGAACCCAAGAGTGTACTAGTGGCCTAAAATTTTCTGAGAAAAATAAAAAGGATTTAGTGATGGCCTGTCACATTCGGAATTATTACACCCCTCGAAAAAGCTAAGAAACAAGGAGAAATGCCTTTAACCAGGCTCAGTCCCATCCATTATAAAATTTAGGGAGGGGATGGGACTGAGCCTGGTTAAAGGCATTTCTCCTTGTTTCTTAGCTTTTTCGAGGGGTGGAATAATTCCGAATGTGACAGGCCATCACTAAATCCTTTTTATTTTTCTCAGAAAATTTTTTGCTACTAGTTTGCGTACTTTTTTGAGTGCATAAAATGCGTAACTTCTTAGTCATGGTACATGCAACATCACGTCACCATAAGGGTATGGGGGAACTGGATGTATGCCAGACTGGTGTTGTTACTTAATCACCATGTTAGCCTCGTTCCTAGGCCCGAGACTACGAGGCGATCACCATGTCAACAAAGCTGCAATGGTCTCTCTTGATGGACGTGGACCTTCTGCTGGGCACTGAGCAGGCTTTAATGCAGTTTCCATTAATAATTTTTGATGTTGCTGTTGTGATCAATGTTTATTGTTGCCTAGTCTCGCGGGCCAGACGTTAGCGGCGTGCGGAGGCGCGCCCTCCCCTCCGCGCGCCGCGAACGTCTGGCCCGCGAGACTAATCGTTGCCTTCGCGGATGAGGGGGTGGGGCATTCACCTTTCATCAGATGAGAGAGCTTGATGGTGCCATGGCAGCCGTGTAGGTCATGTGCTTGCAATGGAAATCCAAAACTCTAGCCTCACAGTTCAGCACTGTAGTTATGTCATGAAAAGAAAGCCACGCCTCCATGATGGCATAGTCACAATACATCTTGACAAGAACAGGTTGGTAGAACTTCCTCGTAGCAGTATAGGAGCCACCAGATGACAGATTCACAGGGATTCTGTTAGTGTACCAAACGCAGCCATCACAAGCAAAAGAACACAAAATGTGCTTGCATTTTGGATTGCGCATGCGCAATTGGCGAACACGAGACCTCATTGCCTCAAAATGGCGTCGTGCGAGCATGCCATCGGATCGTAGCTACATGTAGCTAAAACTGCTGTTCTTGCCAGTTCGTGGACAAAAGGGCTCAAAGGTTCTACTACGGTGAAATCGGTGTTGTTCTGTGCGTAAATGAACTCCAGAAGTGCTTTAGTTGGTACGCTATCCTTGGGCAAAGTTTTGTTATGAGAAAGAAAGATGACGACGAAATAGGACTTTTCTCCGCGACATGTTCATCGACTCCCGCGTACTCTAAGGTACGTTTGTGAGTGTTTTTGTGAACTGCTAGGCAGTATCATTCTGTCTGCATGCTTGGTTTGGGGGGTTGTAGCTTCTTTGGCCGTTATCCTGCTGGTGCATCAGTATGGTAAAATCAAAATTTCCTTGGCCATCCCTAAATAGAGAACGCTACTGCGTTCTCTGATAATAATAAGAAGAGAGTATCGAACTCGCTATAGGCTAATGTTGAATGTATGCGGAAAGTAACGTGACATCCGGTATAGTGCTAATGTCAAAAACACAATCTTACCTGACATAGACGCCATGGCTACCGTACCACAGCTAGCTAGCCTCTTTGACTCGACGATCAAGGCTTGCGTGCAGCAAGTAAACTCGGCCATATCGGGGAGTACAATAGTTGACGAGTCCGTGTGGATCACGTGCACCATACTGGATGTCACGTTACTTTCCGCATACATTCAACGTAGCCTATAGTGAGTTCGATACTCTCTTCTTATTATTATTCTTGCTGAACCTTATTAGAATCCATAGCCATCAGTCATGAGCACTGCCACCTTAACTTAAGATGAGATGCAAGTTGCATTTATCCTTTTACAGGTCTCACCATAGCCAGAGAACCCCAAGACAGCTGCAATACCCTCCTCTTCACTGAGTCTTCAGGCTCTTGTCTTCTTCTCTGAGTTGATGAGCACAATCTTCCATCGCCGTTCCCGTACTCCGGTTCCAGGGTCAGCTCACAGCATGGGAACGAGGCTGCAAAGTTTGGGTGTGTCCCTCTCCTACCAGTTGGCGGAAACAGACCCATCGCACGGTACGGGAGGACGCGCTCCCCTACTTGTCCATGTAGTCCCTGACCCCGAACGCGCACAATGGCCGAGAAAACGACCACAGGTTAGTAGGACAGTTGTCTAGTAACTAGTTTGTAATTTCTTGATCCATGAAGTGAGCCTGTAATGCAGCCTTGCGGAAGTGCATCGGCTGCATGGCCCGCGAGAACTAGCAAAGTGGTCCTCATGGATGCGCATGTATGGTCATGACAGAACTAGCACCTGTGGAATTAAGCTCCAGGGCATCAATTCCACATGCATGTTAGTCTCGGTACCAAACAGCGGAATAGTCTGGTAACGAGACTACGTGCACGCCCTGATAATCTGAAAGGATGGTCTTATCAATGGACTTGCTAGCATAGTTCTGCCATAGATAATATATCTGTGGGGGGGGGGGGGGGGGGGGGCAGGCACTGAGATCTCCCCCCCCCCCCCCCCCCCCCCCCCAGAATTTGAAATGGTTTGATGTCGCATAATGGCAGTTGGAATTAATGTGCGGTAGTTTCAACACAAGTGTTTGGTAGCTGCCAAAACCCACCAAATTCAATGTTATGGCAACCATATCTTTGGGGGGGGGGGGGGGGGGGGGGGAGAGAACTGGGTAGCCAATGTGGTCTACTCTCAAGTTTTGATCGTAGGCAGACTTTTTCAGACATTCAGACACAACTCGCATGATTGTGCCAGACTATACTGCATACGAGCTGTGTCGTTTTACGCAACTAACCCGCAGATTAACTTTTCATGTCGAATCGAGCATGGTTTGGTTGAAGTCCGGTGATCAGTGGTGTCCGACAATCGGAAATTCAGTTTCTCACCTCCTCTGATATCACACTAGCTGCAAAGTTTCCAGTTACTCTGTGAGTTACAGGCTCTCACACCACCTTGAGCAGCTCAATATGCCCTTGCTACATATCATCTATTGAGGTACGTGTATGTTCCCCCTCCCTATCCACTTCAGCTCCACCCCTCACAGTGGACACTGTCCTGACTGCTGTGCAGGGAGTGAATTACAGGACACTAGCGGAGGGGCTTCTCCATAGAGACTACAAAGTAGTAGGGAGAGAGCCAAAAGTGTTCTACCCCAAACTCGACGACATAGAACTGCTATACCAATCTCATGAAATGTTCATTATTGTGGCCCACAGCGAAGTCAATACCTCGTATGTAGCCCTACAAATGTGATTATGGGTTTTGGTTAGGCTGTTTCATGAATAATATCGAGGGGCAACCGCACTCCTGGTAGCCCGGCAACGCCGGCTGCGACTCGCCGTAGCGAAAGCTAAGTATCGCAGTTAGTTCCAAATAACGCACATGGCACGTGGCAACCACGCTCTGTCGATGTCGCAAGCAATGGCGGCCAAAGGGAAGACACGAAGTTATTACAGCACTTACAACTTTGCCAGCACGGTGAGTTTTGGCATGTAAGCGTCAGTGAACGACAGCGATCACGGCCATGTGGTCAGAATCTTCGTGTGCCTTTGCTAAGAACGGTACTGCCACCGGAAGTCGGAGAGAGCGCTCGAGCAATGGCGGCCACTGCGAGACATAAGCGCTTGTATCTCCACCACCAAGGTGAGTTTCAGCACAATAATTATTATACGTTTGTCTAACTGCATGATAGCCATCACGACGGTGTAGTCAGAATCTCTGTAGACCTTTCCTGCGAGCTATGAGGTTTGATTATTTACATTAATTACATTACGCGGCACTTTATTTCCTATACCAGGAGTGTAATATACTTACCCGAACTGTGAATACATAATCAGAACTATGAATACGTAAAGTAGGCTCACGCTATGTTCACTGTGTGGCTTCCCACTGCGTGTTCAATTGACCGGCCAATTTGTCAGCGCAGAACAGTCAGTGGGCGGCCATATCAGCGCTTCGCCCGGAATATGGCCGATGGCCGACTGTTATATTGTGCTCTGGGCATGTAAGGGAAAGAATCGCAAGGTAAAAGGAGAACAGTGTGAGCAGAAACACAAACTACTGTGAAGTTCACTACACAGTATATTGTATACTGAACCGCATGCATGTGCTCCGGGTCGTACTTACGCATGGTGATGGGGACATCTCCCTCAATATCTACCTCCTCCTCCTCCTGACCCTCCTCCTCCTCTTCCTCCTCAGGATCCTCCTCCTCCCTTGCTTCACCACACTCAGATAAGCACCCCCTGTGCACAAGATGAGCACATGATGGGCACATGATGGGCACATGATGAGCACTAGTAAGCACATGATGTGCACAAGATGAGGGGCAACTGGAAAAGCCGGGAATGGCAAAAAGGGGTGGGAGGCTGGGAGCAGGAACGACACAATCCTAAGCGTGGCTCATTTTGGGGTCACAATAAAACCTGGACTCGGGACTTGACTGACCGAAACAGCTGTATACAGACAGCAAACGTCACCAAAGCTAAAAGGGGTTGTCTCCAGCTCTGTCTCAAGTTGCTTTCTAGCCTGTTGAGGCATTGTCTGCTCGATTTCTGAGAGGTCAAAGGTCACGTCCATATTTGATGAGCATCAACGAAGGTGGCTCTGGCTATCCACTGTCTCTTATAGATGCCACACGTATTTGTGCATTTGTTGGGAAAGCACCTTCACCAACCTTTAATTAGAATGATTTAGCCCCAAGGGTAATACAAGAGCAGCTATTTTCACAAGTAGGTAGAAACCAAGCTCCACCCTTATCGTTCCCACTCCTGTCCTGTTTCCTGTTGCCTGCTTTTCCAGTTGTCCCAAGATGATCAAGCCTATCACACATAACACAAAACACATAAGTGAATACTCATGGAAAAGATTATTAACCAGAGAGTATTAGAGATTACTAGAGATTACTAGAGATTACTATAGATTACTGAAGATTACTAGAGATTACTATAGATTACTGAAGATTACTAGAAATTACTAGAGATTACTAGAGATTACTAGACAGTACTAGAGATTACTACAAATGATGTACAGGGAATACTAGACTTAGGGAATGTTGGAGGTTACTATAGCCTCGTTGCCAGTACGTAAAAGTGGGGAGAGCCGGCCTGGTATGTTTCCTCACATGAGCATGACGTAATTGATAAAACTTCTTCAGAACGATAAAGCGAAGTTTCAAGTATTGTTCAACCAACTACACATTCAATGCTATGTGTATATGACAGTCACCCCTGCTAGCTAGATACGTGTGGTAAGTTACCTCGCACCTTAGCTCTTCTTGCTGTTCTGAGCCCCAGTTTGCCCACGTTCAATCACGTCCTTTCTACTACCTTTCTACCCTTGACGTCACGCACATGAGGAAACAAACCAAGCCCTCCGTGTTCTTTTGTGCAACCGAAAGTGGTACACAGGCCTGGGAACGAGGCTAGGAGGTTACCAGAGAGTACTACAGATTACTAGGGACAACTTCCCAAAATGAAACTGGGGCATGTACAGTACTCACCTAGTGAAAAGAAAATGGACAGTTCTAACTGAAGTTGTTGACTCGTCCGCTCTGCTTTATTGACCCACATACTAGACCTTTGCACCAAGCGAAGCACAGCAGCAAAGAGCTTAGCATAATTATACTGCACGTCATAGGCACTAGGTGCATGGACTAATTTTCAGTAATTAAGACAATGTGCCCACACTGAGGACAAACGTTTACTGAATGAGGCTGAGGGGAGGCTGGGAATGAGGCTGGGGGGAGGCTGGGAATGAGGCTGGGGGAGGCTGGGAATGAGGCTGGGGAGGCTGGGAGTGAGGGTGGGGGCACTGGCTCACATGGGCTGTACATGCATCCCATCATCCTTAAAAGCTATTCGGCGTGTGCCTTCTGTACAGCTCTTGTTCAGCTCACTAGAGTCACTTGCTGTGGCCGGTTAGGCTTGCTTGGCCCGATACCAGCCTGAAATGCTGTCTAGTCAGCTGCATAACACCCGCTGAGCCATAAACAGATCAACAAATAGTGTCCTCATCTAAACTATGAACGGACAAATGTTTAGTACATGTACACGCACATGTGTGACAACCAGCTACAGTCTGTGTCTGTGCTGCGTACATGTATGATACCCTTGGGCTATTCACACACATCACTGAAAACAACAGCAGCAGTTAGCATCTCGGCACTGGGCTCACCTTCGGTCCCTCCAAACACGCTGGGTGGGAGGTCAGGGTGGATCAACCTCGAGTCCGATGAGAGTGTCTGGATGGTAGCAAAGTCCTCCTCCAACCTCGGCTGGATCTTCTACAGTACAGAGAAAGCAACGCTCAAACACAAAGCAAGGCTCCAGCAACACCATTTTATATGGATTGATGAGCTGTAGAGTACAATTCGAATCAAATTACGGAATGCTGATGAGCGAAATGTGGGCTCGCTCATGTCCGCCCAATGCATCACCATTCCAATTTTCAATTTTAAGCTACTGAGAGGGGGTGTCCAATGACCTGAAATAGTGAGTCTTCATGCAATTCCAGTTCTGGAATTTTAAGTGGGTGGAGCTCTATACACAATATTCCTCTGCCTATGGCAGTGGTCGTACGGATAAACACACAGGGCAGCATAAGGTTGCACACTTGAAAATAACTTCAGGGACATTTGGTGAAAAGCTTAGCGTCATTCCCAGGCCCGAGACGGCAGGCCTGGGAATGAGGCTAGTGTAAAACTATACTAATCCCTCGCCACCCCACGGCAAAACACATGGTGACACCACAAGCAGCAAACTTCAACCACACACCAAGATCTCATCGATCCACAAGGCATCAGAGTGGCACTCCCTTCTTTGCCTCAGACAGCAATATCCGCTCAACTCAGCCAGCTTGTACATGTATAATACACATGGTCTTTCGCTATATAAGTTCCCAGACTGTAACCAGACTAGGAATGACAACAGACCTAACGTTATTCTGGCAAGATTCGTACGGGACAAGGATGGGGGACCGGACTGCCCGGGACGGTTGGTAACCGCTGTGTCATACTTGGTAACCGCTTAGTCTGACTTCCGTTCAGTACATGCTGGCTGAATATAGTAGTTTATCCAAGTCACTTGTGCGATACTCGTAGGTGCTTTGGCTCTATTATCCATGATGGATGGCATCACACAGCGAGTGATTTTGAAAAGCAGACGATTCCAACGCTGGAAATGCCAAGAAGGGTGTTACTTCAATGTTAGTGTTGTTTAAACGCAGAAGGAAATCGAAGAGAAAATCCAAGTATTCCCATAAACACAATGGAACTGAAGTGAGCTGTAAGAAGACAACTCTGTTAGATTCTGGTTTCCGAGGTTGGGTCTGGCCACGCAAACTGTGACGCAAACTGATAGTAACCAAATGCTCCGTAACTCGGATAGACCCATAGTGCTTACGAGAATTACGGGAACATATGCCCTGGTCCTAGTGTATCAAACATCAAAGGAAATACATGCCCTTGGTTGCTGTAGTGTGTTTTGCAGTGACTACCGGTACTGCCCATGCAACACGAGATAAATATAGGTACATCACACATACCATAACAAGCTGAGGGACAGCAAAGGAGCCAATCTTCTTTCAATAACTGCTTCAGACTCTGAGCTGTCTCCTCACCACTGTCACTCTCACCATCTTTCAGCATCACAACAGCATAGATGCCTGAAGATGTCAGAAAGAACACTATGGTATCAAAATAGAAACAAATCTTTAACCAAACATCTCATGTGGGTAACACACCACAGCACGACCACCATTTGTTGGATCATGACTCATGCTGAGAATCTAGCCATCAGTCATGAGCACTGCCACCATAAGAAGACATGCAAGTTGCATTTACCCTTTTACAGGTCTCACCATAGCCAGAGAACACCATCACATATAGTCTCGGAACCAGAGACTACATCACATATGGTCCATATATCCATGGTACCCGGGTCCATGCATAGTCGCCGCGGCGTGAAAAGGGCAAAGTTCACTAATTTCCTGCGTTCCATCCCCGTTCCCGTGCTCCGGTTCCAGGCTGAGCTCACAGCATGGGAACGAGGCTGCAAAGTTTGGGGTGTGTCGCCCTACCATCAGTTTGCGGAAACAGATCCTTCGCACGGGAGGACGCACTCCCCTGCTCGTCCATGTAGTCCCTGACCCCGAACGCGCACAATGGCCGAGAAAACGACCACAGGTTAGTAGGAGAGTTGTCTATTTCTTGATCCATGAAGTGAGCCTGTCATGCAGTCCCGCCCCTAGTCTCTTGTAGCCAAACTCTGGCTACACGAGACTAGGGCGGGACTGCAGCTGCCAGACTCTCGCAGTGGGCTGGCCCGCGAGACTGCCCAAAGAGCAAAGTCGTCCTCACGGATGCCTGCACATGTGTGGTCATGACAGAACTAGTACCTGTGGAATTAAGCTCCAGGGCACCAATTCCACGTGTACGCCCTGTCGGAAAACTAGTCTTGGAACCAGACCCTTCGCATGGGAAGGAGGAAGGGTCTGGGCCCGTGCCTACATTCGAGTTCTCCTCACCGAATGTAATTATGTTAATTAGTGAGCAGCTGCGATACCACACGTACGATCACAGTCGACCTGCTCGTTGCTCTCCTTGACGTTTGTCAGATACTCGCGGGTAACGCGGTACAGCACAGCAATTGGCCGTGTCTAGTCGCTGGCGACACTGAAAGCCTGGAGAAAAATCATTCCTTGACGTCAATCGCAATCAACGCTTCTGATTTGTTAGGTCAACATTCTGACCTGGGGACAACTCAAATGTAAGATGGTGCCCACACCCTTCCTCCGTCCTATGCGAAGGGTCTGGTTCCGAGACTATCGGAAAACCTGAAGGGAGGGTCTTGTTGTCACCGCCCATTTACCAGGCCCTCCTTTCTCTCTCTCCCTCTAACAGGGGGAGTGAAAGGAAGGTCCCAGAATGAGTGTCCCCATAAAATAGCCAGCTGGTCCCAAACCAGAGGAGGTTGGAAGCTAGTAATTATCAGTACATATCACAAGGTAGCAATTAATGCTTCGTGATGATGTATCAGAAACTGCTATCATGGACAACTAATACTGTGTTTACAATAATTGTATGTCCAATTTTAAAGGCAGTATTCCCATGAATCCAATTTACTGGAAGCCTAGTACGTGTACACTAGTGTATCCAATCGAGGGGAACAAAACATCAACACCCAGAAAAGTACGCCATTAGTCGAGTTAGGGTCAGAAGCAAAGGGGCCATTAGAATCACGTGTGTCTTCTGTTTCTTGGAGGATGCTGTAACTGTTTGTTGTTCCTAAACAGGCTGCTATCTAAAGTTAAGGAGAGCGCCAGCTTACAGGTACAGACAGTCGCCCTCAAAATGTCGTTGAAACTTCGGCCATCAAATTTCAACCACATGTACTAAATTTTCATGTTACGTCATCCACGACGATAATGCGAAGGTGCATGCCACGAAAATTAGAACCGTGTAAACTAATTCTGATGATGCATTTCACGAAAATTTCCACCCACACCCGCTATACGGTACTACTTCAAGATTTTCACCAACCAGGGTAAACCAACACAATGCATTGAGACTGCCATCCATGAGCTTTAATTGTAAACCACATTTTCGTAGACCTACGTGGTAGTTTTGGTGTTATGGCTTCGAATATGTTGGCCTCCAAAACTTCGTTCGTCGGCACTTGGCCTCCAACTTCGGACACTTATGCATCTGCTGCACAAAAGGTAGGATGATCACAGCACACCTCCTTGGGAACTGGGAGCCCATGTAGCGTAGGTGGCTCTTCTACTCTCAAGTTTTGGCAGACCCACATTTTTGGACATTCAATAAAGGGACAACTGGCGTGATCATGCCAGACTACTACTACTGCATACAGGTTGTCTCATTTTACGCAACTAACCCGCTCTGGGGTGAACTTGAATACTTTTCAGTTTGAATCAAGCATGGTTTGGTCAAAGTCCAGTGATCAATGGTGTCCGACAATCGGTATTTTACTCTACTAGTTTCCAACCTCCACTGATATCACACTAGCTGCAAAGTTTCCAGGTACACTGTGAGCTACAGGCTCTCACACCACCTTGAACAGCTCAATATGCCCTTATCACCACTGATTATGTACACTGTAATTGTACTTACTACCTATCATCTATTGAGGTACGTGTATGTTCCCCCTCCCTCTCCACTTCAGCTCCACCCCTCACAGTGGACACTGTCCTGACTGCTGTGCAGGGAGTGAATTACCGGGCACTAGCGGAGGGGCTTCACGTGTTCTACCCCAAACTGGACGACATAGAACTGCTATACCAATCTCATGACGACCGTCTTTGTGCTGTGATTGAGTGCTGGATGCAGGGTGATGGGATAGACAAGAAACCATCTTGGAGGAGGATCATTTTTGCATTAGATGGTGCAGAAGAGACGAAAATTGCTAACAACATACGCCACCATGCTGAACCTGTCCCAGGTATGTCATGACACTCAATCAGTGTACCCACAGTGTGTGAGTCCTGCCTGACATTAGACAAAAACATACCCAATATGACCGTGTACATGACCACACATTGTAAGGATTATTCTACTCTACTCCCACTTCGTCTACTACATTATGTTACCCCAAAGGATCAGGTGTGCCGATATCTGGCATATGGCACAGCTATGACATCGTCACTTAACAACTCACATCACGAAGCAACATCCAATCAGGCGCATGCAATAAATTAGATATTGGCACGCCTCATCCTTTGGGGTATCATGGAATAATTGGGCGAGCCTGAGCAAGCCCCACGTAGTCATGTTCTCAGGATGTCCGTTTGTCTGTGAGGTACGGTAGCTGTTTAGCACATGACCGTATATACAGGTGGAAAATCATAATATGGCGCTGTGTGCCAGCGTGATGGACGACCAGCATGATTTGCATGACGGTGGTGGAGCCAGCTACGTTTGCACCGGTAACGCTACGAGATGAAAACTACATACTACGAACTTGAAACTGTGTGAACAAATGGGTTCATCATAGTCTAGCTACGTACTACAAACATAAAAACTGCAGACCGCCATGAACGAGAATAGGTTCAACGTGGTCTACAAACTTGAAACTGCAGACTGAGCGGAGGATGAGCTACGAACTTGAAACTGCACTACCTTGAAACTGCACGCTGTTCATCAACCAGAGGCTCAAGGTAGTGTGCTGCAGTGCATGCAGCGCCCTTGCTCTGAACATTCAGGCCCCACCCCCAACTTCCCTCAAGTTTTATGCTGTGCCACACGGCCAGCCTATGACCGTATACTGCGCTTCAGGCGAGCCCCACAATGCCCTGCATTGTCCTAGTATTATATTGATAAGCTGTAGTACTGGCATGTACATAATGCACAAGGCAGTACCTTCAACCACCAGAGCTAATACGGTAGTAGCAACTGTTGTAATACCGATTCTCAAGTGGCGACTGCACTGCTGGTAGGCTAGTTGGTAAGCCTTCTCAAAAATGATACCTCAGCTCGTTACTATCAAGTTGTGAATAGACTCAGAGCACATCCACCAGCTCGTACTATACAGCCAGTCTTTTCCCAGGCTGCTTCATAGTCAGCTAGCGAAAGGCTCATCCGAATTTACGCACGGGTCATGTATGACTGATGCCAGCAGTGTTGTTTGCGGATTCAAGATCTAACAATTTTTCCAACTCACTAAATTTTAGTATTAATATATAGTAGGCTTAAGGAATATGACATTGTGTTTGAAGGCATAGTATGCCTATCCTTGACCATTGCTATGCCACCTTAATATCAGAGAACGAGAACGCAGCATAGTTCTGTATTTAGGGATGGCCAGGAAATTTCGAATTCACCCATAATGATGAGTAATGGGTACAAAACCCCATACCGAGCATACAGATAGAATGATACTACGTACCTTGCAAATTCTTGCAAATGTACGTACCTTAGAGTACATGGGAGAAAGAAACAGTCTGATTTCGTGAGATCTCTTAAAATCTTCACTGCATACATGTAGCTTATCAACTACAGCAGTTCTTGAGCTACTACGTATACTCACTGAACAACATCCGTTTTGTCATGGACTGGAACTGTGAGTGAGGCTGGAGTTTTCTGTTCATGATATATGGAGAATGTGGAGCCTTTGCAATCACGTGACCTAGCTACATGGCTATCATTGAGCTCTCCGATCGATGCAAGGTGAATGCCCCACCCCCTCCTCCCCTGCAGCAACAGCAACATCTATAATGCATTGCATAACCATATTAGTATGAAGCAAGCCTGCTGCCCAGAGGTATAGGTTCCTGGTTCAGGTTCATTGTCACTGTACCATCATGAGAGACACCGCGTACCTGTCTTGACTTGGTGATTCAAAAGCAAAACTTTAAAATCTGACTGCAGGGCATATGTGAAGTGGACATTGCACCAACCGTTACTAATTTGTACAAAGTCACCTACAGCACTGCAGTTCAAGCACTCTATTAGCCAATAAGAATGGTATAGTACTTAAGATGGGTAGCGCTAATGGCATTTCCCCTTCTGCTTGTGTCTCTCCCTCAGAACTCACCCTCACTGTGGAGAAGGTGATGGAGGTGATGGGAGAGGTCAAGGTGGGAAAGTGGGCTGGGGTGGGGATTCGTCTTGGTGTCCCCATGAACAAGCTAGCTGAAATCCAGCAGCAGTCATCCACTGGAAGGGAGAAGAGTCGTGCAGTGGGAGAGTATTGGGTCCAGTATGTTCCTCATGCCTCGTGGGAGGGACTTGCCACTGCACTTTACAGGAGTGGAGAGGAGAGAGCAGCAGTGATGGCCAAGCAGTACTTACCCAAAGGTATGTGCATTTCTTTACCACCTCAAAGAGTTCTGTGGTGTTTGCATTCTAATGGATGCACACCAGTACTCACTGGTAGCATTCTCTATATTTGGGGATGGCCAAGGAAATTTAGCCGTAGTGATGTATTAGCAGGATGATGACCAAAGAAGCTACAAATTAAACCCCAAACTAAACATGCAGATAGAATGATACTGACTAGCAGTTCACAAAAAAATGCTTGCTGACAGACCTTAGAGTAGCTATACAGGAGTCGAGAAACAAGTTGCTGAATTAGTTGTGGTCATTCCAGTTCACTAAAATGCCATTACCCATTCTCTGTCCCATCCCATCCCTACATTTTATGAATGGGGTGAGACTGAGGTGGGTATAGCTAATGGCAATTTCCACTCTCGTTTCTTCAAGAGGTGGAGTATGACAGACCATCACTAAATCCTTTGCTTTCCTGTAGTGCTATTGACCTAATTGCACTGAACATCTTATTGCCGAGCACCTTAGCGTGAGGCAACTAACACTATGGGAATATAGGCATCTGAAATAGTTCTGACAGAGATTGGCTTAACCCCCCTGAATTTCTTATGACTTTCCTCTCAAAACAATCCAAACATGTCTGAGTTAGTATGAATTTTCAGAAGATACTCATTATTCAGAACATTTAAGATGGTTTTTATGCTGTAACTAATCTGTCCACGTAGGCCGTGATCTTAGCTAGCGTTTGTATTAAACATACATTATGTGTCAATAGTTAGTCACACTCAGGAACGCAATTACTGGTTAAGGTTAACACAGTGCAATGGTACATCCTGGTTTGCATAATTATGTTTAGTGATGGACAACACTGCGGACAAGTTGAATGGCCATACTATGATAGCGGCACAGTGAGAGCCTTGCAAGAATTAGAAAACAGAGTGCAAATTCTATGAGATCATGGCCTACACAGAACTTTGCGGAAAGCACTACTTCGCTTCCATCAGCAAACTCTTCCAATCTACAGGGGACTACTACATGAAGCCTTGCTTGCTCACATGTTCGAGGCATAATACTCCGTACATGTGCATATGCATGAAGCCTTGCTTGCTTGCCGTACATATGCATATTCCTAGTAGACTGTGCTCTTACATTCTAATGGGTGCCCACCAGTACTCACTGCCCTACTGGTGTAGTAGTTGTGCACCATGTATGGTTACTGTACTACAGTGTACACTGTACATGTAGCTACATATCTACCACAACAACCTCATTAAGATTGCCATGCAGATTGACAACCACATGGTTGTGTTCCCACTGTCAGATGTCACTGAACATTGTGGGTTTCATGCCCAAAGGCAATACTGTCAGGGTAAACATTGGACCCCCCTTGCAGTTGCAGTTAATAAAAGTCTTCCATTACCAGCCCAGTGTGTAGATTCATCATTATAGTGCTAGACTATGCATAGTTGGCCGGACTGTCACCAATTCAGAGTCACCAGTAATTGCTGTTCCCCCTCAAACCACCTGTCACTGTATAGGTACCCATGCATTGTGTTGCTTCTACTGGTATTGTGGACGTGAACATGATCACTTCATGAACTGACTTTGTTTATGGGACAGGAGAGCCATGGCAGGGCTTTGTTGAGTAGCTAGGACACATGCATTATATCTTCCCCATGTTGTCTCCCCTCCCAGCTGACCCAACCCTCACCACTGACAAGCTCATGGAGGTGGTGAAGGAACTAGAGGACCACTGGGTGGAGTTAGGTCGCAGGCTTGATATGGGACACACTGATATGCTGGAAAGTATCAAGCGACTCTACCAGAGTGATCATCTGCGGATGGAGGCTGCGGTGGACTACTACCTGAAATACCATCCCACCCCCTCTTGGAGGGACGTGGCTGTGGCACTACAGAACTCGGGACTACACAAGGAGGCGGATTCGATCACGACTAAATATGTCAGAGGTATGGAAGTGATTGAATCACGTAACATGTTTGACTTTGAAATTAAGTAGTTGATGGCCAACAGCCAAATTTTATTATGGGGTCCAACGTTACTCATTTCCAAGCATCTTAGCACGAGGCATCTATTCCGACGTGTAAGCCATGATCTCAGCTAGGGTTTGTACACATATATATCATTAATAGTTAGTTACAAGTAGGAATGTACATCCTGGTCGACCATGTGCATTTTGGCGATGGACAACACCAACCGGCTGGACAAGTCGGTGCAGCACAATCAGCCGCTCGAGCTCGTCATTGGATACTGTGAGCTAACCACACCATCGGTTTCAGTACACATGCGCTACTTCGTCCAACATATCGCTTGCAATCTGTTACTTATGCTAACGTGTGCGAGTCAGACCTACGTTGGCATATGCATATTCCTAGTTAACCCTCGGCGCGCATGCGCAGGAGGGGTAATTACAGTAGTCAGTTTGTGTCTGTCTGTGTGTCTGTCTGTCTGTTACCACACTAACTACCACTAGGTGACTGGACACGTTCCAAAAAGGGTATCAGCGGGCTCCACACGAGGTGCTTAAGAGTTTTGACTCGTGGATTTCGCTAAAAGCGTGTCATTCAAAAGTTAAGATAGGTTGCCTACCGATTTGTCCGCAATCGAGTCAGCCATTTGCATGCCACGCAGTTGTCTCGTGCCCAGACCACACCTAGTACCGCCTCCCTGCGAGGGGGTGTGGTCTGGGCACGAGACTCGACTGTACTATACTAGCCACGCGCACGCGCGGGCGTAGCAGCAATCATGTCAACTACTAGGAGAATGCATGGCATTGTGGGGCGAGCGTGAGCGAGTGCAATGCAGAACGAGTATTTGCATGTACAGTCATTCAAATTTCCAATGTTGCATGACTGAGGCGACAGAAATCATAGTAATCCAGACACATGCACATGTCCACAACACAGGGACCTATAATTATGCATGCTGCACACTGGTCTAGCTGCTAAGCACACCATGTGTTCTACAGGACATGTACAGGTCTGAGGTCAGTGAATAGGTAAGTCCACCAGCGGTCTTTGTCCAGTTTGCTGGGTCACAGGTGAGAAGGTACAGAGCCTGGTTAGACTGTTCATGGTCGGCCATCCGTCCCTCTAGCCAATGAATAGGTAGGTCCACGAGTATTCGCACGATGCAACTTTGCTGTGTAGGCGAGAAGGTACAGAGCCTGGTTAGACTGTTCATGGTTCGCCCATCGTTCTAGCCAATCAATACTACGTAGGTCCACGAGTGGTCTCCGTCTGTGTTCGAACGTTCATGTTCGTCCATTGAACATATGACGTAAAAGTATGCAAAATAAGAGCAGGAAGTGAATTACGTCGTCTATGAATAGCATCACATGCACTTACATAAATACCTGCGTGTAGGTACATTTGTGTAGATCTTTGTGCCGGGCTGGTTGCAATTGCAGTGTCTGCAGCGTATAGTAGTCTATAGAGTTGTCGCGTCGGGTGCGGTGTCTGTTAAACAGCGTAGTACAGTTGTCGCTCCGGGTACAAAAACCTGGGGAGGAGCCTGGGAACAAGGCTAAACTACCCCTAATTGAATGTTTTGTATGACTACCATGTTACAATTATCAATCATCAGGACAGAGTTCGAATCCCACATTCCACTAGTATTATGAAGCCCATTGCATCACAGATTCCACAGACATTGACAGAGGATTTTCCACCTTCAGTACATATTATTCCATGCATACATTATGGACTACACTACGTCGAGGGTTTGCACTCCAGTACCTTCATTAAAAGAGCACTCATCAGAGAACCAGGAGCACATAATGACGTTCTTTACGTCATTATGTGCTCCTGAGGGAACCAAGTAACACTGCCAGTCATTATCTTGTGATCGTCATGACAAGTGGAACTACAATACCAATGGTTCATTATCAGTTGCTGCACAACTCCGATACTGAATCAAATAATTATGCCAGCCACAAAATAATGCAACACTCTCTGTGTCTGATTTACATACGCTGACTGTAATTGCATTGTTCCAGCTGACACACCATCCAGTATAGTAGTGTAATCTTCCTCTCACTGCCGAGCGGTCTTAGCTAGTGCAGTGGCATTAGCCTCGTACCCAGGCCCTAACGCGGAACACGGAAGAGGGCCTGGTACTTGGCAAAATTTCCGTATGTGCTCAGTCAGCATAATTGCGTAAGCGATTACATTCCTTGGATGCATTCTAATCATGCATTCAGGTAGCTGTTGGTGATGGCTAATTAGAAAATCCTTGCCAAGAAGCGACCAGAAGTGATCGGGAGTCTTGAAGGCTACATCAGTGGTTTTATCAAACGGCTACACTATTCACGTGGTAATGAATGTAAGTAATTGGGAATGGACAAACGTGATTCGCCTACCCGAAATCAAAACTGCTGAGCTCAGCACATACGGGAATCTTGCCAAGTGTCGCCAGGCCCACTTCCGCGTTCCATGTGTGGGCCTGGGAATGAGGCTACAGTGGCATAATCAGACATACCAACCAATTGTTCACTTCATGATATCAGTTCCAAAGTTGGTACATACACAGAGTGAGCATTTTCAAATGTTGAAATTGTACCTGTTTCAGCCATGGTGGTCCGGTTCCAAAGGACTGGAATTCTGTGGTGTATAAGTAGCCTCGTTCCCAGGCCTACCCCGTATTTTCTGTTCTTCGGTTTCCATTGATACAATACAAATAAGTTTAAAAAGCGCCCAAGAAGTTGTGTAGATCGTCTGCGAGTCCCGACTAGCCGCGGAGCGTTCGAACCGAGCCGACTGCAAGATGAACAGCCTTCAGGATCTGCTGAAACGACTACCCCCCCCCCCCCCACGTCCACCCTTGCGTCCACCTGACGTCACTCACGTGATGAATCGTACCAGGCCTTCCGCGTTTTGCGCCGCCTTTCTGCATCCGTGTATTAGTGTCAACGGAAACCGAAGAACAGAAAAAACGGGGTAGGCCTGGGAACGAGGCTAGTGTATAAGAGCGTCCGGTAATCAGGAGGGCATGACTTTGAGTCCCAGTTGAGTGCCAACAGTTTTATCTGGTCACTTCAGTTTTCTCAGCAACAGGAAAAAAATCGCAATTGATAATTGGATGCCTATAGTATCAGCCTCTTGGTTTGAATTTTAATATGTGTATGGACTCCAATTACCTATTATACTGCCCGCCTGTGGTTTGTATAGTGACTGGTAGAACAGCAGAGAAAACAGTGTATGAATTTACTACTTCAACTTGTAAAGCCACTTAAAATTCCACAGTAACAAATTCATGACTGGGCCTAACCTCCTTTGAAACCAAAGAGGATGGGCTTCTACTAACTACATCATGAGCTTATAATTATGATATGTACTCTATAGTATCACATGAAGTTGGTAACACTTCCACCATACAGCGAGTGAGAAGTCCAAGGAGCTGTTTGATGAGGCAATGACACATGGATACGTGGAGGCAAGGGACATTAAAGCGCTCATTCTGGGAGCAGCAGGAACGGGAAAGAGTCACACAATTGCACTTATAATGGACGAAGATCCACCCACTGTCCGCCGTAGCACACCATGTGCTACAAGACCAGTTAGAGCCGTATCGAGGACTAGGGCTGAGAAAAGAGGTAATAAGTTTGTCCGAATAACCCACGATCAACTTGCGCAGACTATTGCTGACACATCAACAATGCTTCCATCAAAGCCTTCGCCTTCTGTGAATGCTAAAACCCCAGCTGGATCTTCCAGCACATCCACAGTAGCAGGTATTTCAAAGCCACAAACTGGCCATCCAGAGCATACGATACCATCCTCCATCACCCATGAAACTCCGTCCTCGGTCTCCACTTCTGCCAAAGATGAGCTACTTCGACGCATCGAGATGTCACCACATGCATACGCAAAGAAGGCCTTCAAGAGGGATCGAATCAGTCTGATTGACACTGGGGGACAGCCTCAGTTTCATGAGGTACTCCCCATATTCATGAGAGATACTTCAGCCACTATGTTTGCAATTAGGCTCGATGCAAGTCTCAGTGACCACCCACTGATTGAGTACTTTGATGACAATGGCAAACGTGTTGGCATCCCGTATTACTCAGCTTACACCAATGAACAGATTCTGAGACACTGCATGAGGGTAATGCAGTCACAGGCATCCCAGTCTGAGGAAGGCCTCTGTCCCAATGCAATCTTCATAGGAACCCACAAGGATCTGGAGGACCAGTGCCCAGAAACAAGAGAGGAGAAAAATCAAAAGATTCGAGATATGCTCCTTCCAGCAGTACACGATGATGTCATCTACTGTGGTGAAAGGTTGAAGGAGCTCATTTTCCCATTGAATGCCAAACGCCCCGGGCCTCAGGAGCGAGAATTTGCAGCAGAAATAAGAAGAGTGATAGTGGAAAGATCGCATGTGAAACCAAAGCAAATCCCACTTCGATGGTATGCCCTTGAGCATGCGCTTGAGAAGCGGATGCTGGAACTAGGGCGAGGTGTGCTCAGCAAAGCTGAGGGCTTTGCAGTGGCACAAAAATTTCACTTCGATGAGGAGTCATTTGAGGAAGCTCTGAAGTACCTTAACAATCTTAACATTCTCTTCTACTACAAGGACGTGCTTCCCGACATCATCTTTTGTGATTCCCAGGTGCTCCTTGACAAGATAACTGAATTAGTTGAGCACATCCACAGGTTGAAAACCGATCCAAGTCAACACAAAGCAGTTGAAGGTAAGCTCCTTCGATTTCGTGATCAGGGAATCGTGACCCTAGAACTCCTTAGCAAGCCGGAGTTTTCGAAACATTATGTTCCAGGCCTTTTTGGTCCTGTCCAGCTGCTGAAGCTTTTCACGAAGCTCCTCATAGTGTCCCAGATCACCGACAAGGAGTACCTCATGCCCTGTCTCTTACCAGTGACAGAGGATCCCACTCTTCTCTCTCCAAGTAGCAGTGTCCCTTCCCTGCTGTTTTACTTTCCCCACAGTCCTCCAGTTGGAGTGTTCTGTGGTCTAGCAGCCTACCTTCTTTCTCGTGCCAAATGGAAGCTGCTCTTTGATGCTAGCAGTCAATGTCCAGCCAAAGTTGACCGAAACACCATTGAGTTTGAAGTCCCAGGAGATCGTCCTGGAAGAATCACAATCACCGATTCGTTCTCAACCTACTTCCAAGTGAGTATTCAACTTCCTGCAGCCATTGCTTCAGAGCTGTCTCCAGAAGTGTGTCCACAAATTCAGGAAACAATCCTTGCAGGCTTGCGCAGTGCATCACGAAATCTCAACTACAACAATTCTGTGCCACAAGATGCCTTCTTCTGTTCAGGTGACCACATTACTTCTACAGATGCACCCGTTCCACACATGCACGTTGCCACAGTTGAAAGCAATCGTAGGTGGATGACTTGCACCGTGAATCGAGCTGAGGTCTGCAGCAGACTGACAGAGCAGCACCTGGTGTGGTTCCCTCGGACTTCTGGTGCAGTTGGTACGTGTTATGGTGATGAAATTTGAGTACATGGTCATCATGTGACTGACTAAGGGATAGTGTGGTTGTGGGATTAGTTCTTGGTCTGAATACACTTCTCATCTCTTTGTTTATACCTTTACAGAAAAGCTGTCTGAGCTGAAGCTTTCACCACCTGCTGTGAAGGACACAATTGGCATCCTTGGTATGTTATGTATTATGATGTGCACCTACACCTTGATAACATTAGCCATTAACTGCATCACTGTGGATGAAGAATTAATGGTGTGTGTCGTAATATTATTCCACATGCAGGTATACCTCCCTCAGATGTAGCAGGCCAACTGACTCCCAAGGTGTGCAGTCCCGGTGCATCTGGAGCCATCACTGCTGGTATGCATGAATAGATCTCTCAACAGTCAGATATGTTCTTTAGTTTCTGCTAGGTTTTATGGTAAAGGAATTGCCAATAGCACTATTTAACCAACAGCAGAAGCAGACTGTCAGTACAAATATATTGAAAAGCGAGATTTTTCCACAAATATCAGACTTAGGAAAGAAAACGTGTTATAGTTAATTTCATAGTAGGTATGCATGGTCTAATTTCAATAAACCACAGCTGTCACATGGCTTCAGAATAATTGTTAACCACAGTAGGTGCCTTTGATCCACCCACGCACTAGTACAATGTGTTTGATTCCTGTGTATTTTGTGTTGCAGATACGAAGCCCAGGATGGCCCAACTGATGAAGCTAAAGACCAAGAAGGGAGAGAGGGTGAATATCATTGAATCGGTTGCTCCAGTTTGGAAGGATGTCGGGTTCCTCATGGACCTCGACCCAGAAGGACAAAGAATTCAGTGCATTGACGCAGAACATGCACACAAACAGAACGGTCTACACATCTGCTGCCGGGAGATGTTCAAGCAATGGCTAGACAGTCCAGATGCCACCTGGGAAGATCTGATTGAACTGTTAGTTGACTCAGAACGAAAACAACTTGCTGAACAGGTTAAAGATGCACTGGGTTTGTAACTTCATGTACACAATGTCATGTTATTGAGCTCTTCTTCCTATTGTATCAGGTATCATTAAAAGTTGTCAGTGTTGTTAAGCTTTTCAAATTTGTGTACCAATTTGCTGTATCACTTTGTTGTCACAACTTCAATGCACTGTAAACGTCTGTCATTTTGAAACAAGAATTTTGAACCAAGATTCACTTCCTGTGTGATACATAGTAGTGCAATTGTTACAAAACATTCACTTGCATGACTTCGTGCATACAATCTCCCATGCTTGAAAAAAACCCTATGCAATTAATATTTGTATAAGACAAAGAGCTAATAATTTTTGTCTTGCAGTGAATGACTTAATTGTAGTTGACTGCATGTCTGTTTTCTTTACTATTACTAACTAAGTTAAGATATTGGGTGCCAATCAATGTATGCCATGCAAGCGAGCCTTAGTCCGATCCATGGCCTCCACGCCCATGCATTCAGCTTTATAATTTCTCATGCACTTGCAGGCTATATATGCCAAGCCACATCATGATGAATCCTGTTGAGAACGTATGCTATAGCTACCGTGTATGTGAATGAACTCTCGATTTCAAATTTGCTTCACCATGGGTATAATATAGTCATATGCATGTAAAACATAATTATAATTATGTTCACAATGTCTCACTGCAAACCGAGCATAATAGTATCGTGCATGCAGGATGCATGAATAAGGGCTTCTTGAGATCATCGAGGCTAGCCGCTTGTAGACCACTGTTGCTATGGTTCCCATGCCTCCACTGCCCTCCAGTAGTGGAGACGAGAGGTGAGAATAATGATAAAAGATTTGGAGTGATTACACTCATCCGCTCTACTACTGTACTCATAGTGTACGTAGGTCCTGCTACAGTATATTATACTATAGCAGGACTCAATTAATATTTGTACATAGATACGTCATGCATGCATGCACCTCAGATCTATATGCTCACAGATATACGTATTTGCAGAGACTAGCCTGATTGTAGCTGATTAAAAATTCATAATATGCATACAGAACTGTGCATTAACTCTCAATGACATTTGGCTGCTACGGGGTGCAATGGGTAATTAACCCACTGCACCCCGTAGCAGCCAAATGAGCCCGGAGGATATATACCCATAAGCCCATAAGAGTTTATATACTTTGTACATGTTCATGCTTCTTTAGGCTGTTTGCAGTAGTAGGTAATGAGTTAATGCCGTCATGAGCTCCCATAAGAATTGGGGAATTTAATACTAGGTGTTATACCTTAATACAGGGGTTTTGCAATCCCTGTTTCTTATGGTTGGTAAAGAGCAGGGAAAGTGGATGCACTTTATAGCAAATGGCTATAGTCAGGCACTGGTTTGGCCGGCGGCGCACTGGTGCTGGAGGTGGTCAGCGTGAGGAACTCGGAACAACACGGGAGCACTGATACCCATGATAACTACACTCAACCTGGATAACACATGTGCATACAAGCACACACTTGTATAGGGTCACAGTCACATAGGGGCATTCACATAATACTTCTAGACAAAGGCACAAAGAACTGTAAGGAGGACAAAGGTCCATACAACAAAAGGGCAGGGAAGATATTAACACCTCTCAATATACTACAGGTCCAAAGGTACGTAGGGGGGAGGGGGGGGGGGGGTAAGGAGAGGAGAATCCTGGGGTCGTCCTCACAGCCAGTGCCGTGCCATATGCTGTGGGAAGAAGGGAACATCATTATACACATTGACAAGGAATAGCACACAGGACCGCTGATATAACGTACGTGTATAAGAGGAGGGAGTATGAACTACTGACCGTTCTCATCTCCTTCCCAGTCGGGAGTCTCATCTCAGAAACAACAGTACTTACTCCACATACTCTGTATTCTGAGAGATCCTGGGGATTCCTACACTTCAGAGTATTGTGCTATCAAGCCACTTTGCCTACTGTTCTCAGTGACTGGAACTATTTAAGTGTGCAGGTCTTGGAAAGGATTCTGGGACTGTCTTTCGATCTCCATGAAAGCTAACCCCCCCCCCCCCCCCCCCCCCCCCCCCCCCCCCCCCCCCCCGGAAATGGACAACCCCTGAGTATTACACAGGAGAGTGCTCTCTCATATGCATGCTCATGCATCACATCTAGGGACAGCACACATATCATCAACACATTTAATAGGGTTGGGCAGCAACTGAGTTACTGAGACTGGAATGCTTGTTCTCTGGCTGGGAGGAGTTCGGGGGACCTACTTGACCTCTTCCAATTAAGGTCTGAATAATGAATATCTGGTGCTTTCTAATTATCAGTAGCTCTAGAGGCAGGCTGCACACTAGTCTTGTGCCCAGCCGGAAGCCCCTTAGGAAATCCGTCTGGTAACGTCGGGCAGTTTTCTTGACACTGATTAAGATTCCACACCTTCAGGCAGGAATTTGAGCAAACCAATAGAAACACTGCATTGTCAATTGTGATGACTGTGTTTCCAGCCAGGCAAAAGAATATAGTACTGCACATATGGCGCTCTAGTCGCTAGACGCAAGTGATGTAAAGTGCAGAACCTGTATAGGTTCACATGGTTGTTTAAGGCTCAATTAATGCCCTCCACGCTACACCGCTATACCAAGCCTATGTTATCAGACGGATTTTCCATAGGTAGGATTTTCCATAGGTATCTCCAGCTGGGCACGAGACTAGCTACACACAGCAAATAGCATGTAAATTCTGCTGCTATTTGCAACACTTATAGTGCTCCCTTACCTACACATGACTGTTCATCTTGTCAGCTCGTCTACATGCACACACCCTCCTCCTGCCTCCTCCTGCCATTCCATTGTCCACGGAGCAACAGTCGGTAGCATTGTTCTCAACTGTATGTTTGGAGGTAAGGAATAGAGCTGGTCCATACAGAACACCCAAACACACATTCACAAGAGGTCAATTCCTGGCTAGCTACACAGCTACCAGTAGCATGGTACAAACACTGCCTAGCTACTCACTACTCAGTCCACCATCTACCTGGCATATGGTACTGGAGTTGGGACTCAACATAGCAACTGGTGAGGGACAGATCCCTGACCAAGGATACACAGTGAAGCCAGCAAGATAAAATCAAGTCCTGTTTGTTAGTGTATGCTGCCACTGTTGTGGAGGCTGGGAATACTACCCATTTCCTTAGCAACACCTTAGCAACGGGATAGGGCCAGTGTTGCTGTGCTGAAGTTGACATAAGAACATGTACACTTGTACCTTATCAACAACACCAGCTGCTCACAGAGGAGGGGAAGTTGGGGAACATACTTGACCCTTTTAGCTACCACACTATGACTACACTGTGAATTTGGAGCAAATGCGACTGACATTCAAATCGATTTTTAGGACAAGACGGCACAAGGCCAGGCAGGCATGACTTGCAGGCAAGCAGGCTGCAAGTTGGATTTTGACCCAATCATGAAAAAGCAAGGATTATAGCCTTTGGTCTAGTGTGATTTTGCCACAACTGTGACTGACATTCGACATCATGAAATTGGCACAAAGCCAGCCAGGCTGGTAGGCAAGCAGGCCGAGAGAAACTCATTTTTAGAACATCATTAGAAGGTTCATTCCTACTGACACAATCCCAATCATATGGCATTCTGAGTTATGCGGTAAGTGAAATCTTTGTACAATGTCATTTATCCAGGGCTAGGAACGAGATATGGGTCTGTGGTTTGTGCCATTGTGGTCAGCATGAATAGAGCTTTCTGCTGTAGGTTGGATTTTGACACCCAATCATAAAAATATAGCCTTTGGTCTAGTGCAATTTCGGCGCTAATGCAACCGAAGTTCAAATGTTCGGAATACAACGAAAAATAGTTACATTTAAAAAGGAAAGAATCAAAATACAAATGCAAATATACATAACAAAAAATATATATATAAATAAAAAATAAAATAAAAGGCAACAAAAAAATTGATTTCACGATGAATATCGCACCAGGCCAGGCAAGCAGGCCCAGGAGACACTTTAGAACACGATTTCAAGGCTCATTTCCTGCTCATTGCACAGGCACAATCCACAGCTTCGTATCTCAATCATGACAAATTTGACTTTCTGAGGATTGTGACGCTGGCTGATAATTACCGAGTGCAACTTGTAGCAGTAATGTGACAATACTCTTTGAGGACATCAATGAATTCATGCTGACCACAATGCCACGCCACTCGCACAAAGTAACTATGGAAGAGGGAGGGAGGGTCCATCAACTTGAGCAGTGTTCCCATGGATCTGGGCATACTCATTGATTGGATTTAACTACCGTACAGACTTTTTTGATTAAAAGGTGCTCTTGTAAGCATATCGAATGAGATTCCTCAAATAGGAAGTGCACTTCAATTCGAATTATAGCTTTTTTCTACTCTGTAGGATCGAAAATGACAGAGTATCTGGAAGATGACTTCAGCGCTTAATAGCGAGTAGCTGGGACGAGAGTCGAACCTGTGCCTAACTGTGAATATGTGAGCTGCACCTAATAACATGTGACTATGGTATAGCACAATGTGACTGAAATTGTTTCCTTAGCAACAGCTTAGGTACATAAATGGACCATTGCTCTTTAGAAGTTGACATAAGAACACCATCCTGTACTGGACTCTGCAGAGTGTACTGAGGAGGGTATTTGACCTTTGTCTAATCAGGTTCCACCCAATCCCCAAAACCACCCCATATGACCAAGATACAAGGATAGGAATGTGGAGACCTTGAATGAACGGTCATGTCCCCGTGACCCACTGATGAAGGAGGGCTGAGAATGAGGCTATCACCCACTGACTTGCTCAGGGATTAGATAACTGACATCCGTGGTACGAAGCTAGAATTCATTCCAGATGACCTTGGCCAAGCTGTTGCCTAAAAAGCTGGAAGGAGGGCTAAGAATGAGGCTGTCACCCACTGACTTGCTAAGGGATTGGATAGTGGAGAAATCCATCTAGCATGGTATAACTGACCTTTGTGTATTTGAGCACAGCCTCTCTTGGGTCTTGGTTCATGCCAGCCTTCCCACTGTTCCCAGGTGCAGCATCTTTCTAACATAATATTATGCCAATGGCACCAATTCCACCACCAGCACCTGGGAATGTGTGTGTGTGTGTGTGTGAGAGAGAGAGAGTAAGGGAAAGAATCGCAAGGAAAAAGGAGAACAGCGTGAGCAGACACACAAACTACTGTGAGTTCCACTACACAGACATTGTATACTGAACCACATGCATGTGCTCCAGGTTGTACTTACTCATGATGATGGGGACATCTTCCTCAACACCTTCCTCCTCCTCCTCCTTCGGTTCACCACACTCAGCTTAGCATCCCTGTGCACAAGATGAGCACATGATGAGCACATGATGAGCACATGATGAGCACATGATGAGTACATGATGAGCACAAGAGGGCAACTGGAAAGCAGGGAACAAGAAACGGGACGGGAGTAAGAACGACACAATCCTAAGTGCGGGCTCTTTTTGGGGTCACTGTAAAACCTAACACGTATTTGTGCAGTTGTTGGGAAAGCACTTTAGTTGAGCTGTGACCTTTAATTCTGCCTTCTTGAAGGAGTATTACAAGAGCAGCCACTTTCACAAGGGCAGAAACCAAGCTCCACCCTTATCATTCCCACTCCTGTCCTGTTTCCCATTCCCTGCTTTTCCTGTTGTCCCAAGATGAGCACTCAATAGTCAGGACCTGTCACACATAAAAGTGACTACTACTCAATCTGCATCCACATCGGAAAAGATTACTACTAGAGTTAACCAGAGATTACTAGAGATTACTAGAGATTACTACAGATTACTAGAGAATACTAGAGATTACTACAATGATGTACAGCTACAGATACTAGAGAATACACGAGATTACTACAAATGATGTACAGGGAATACTACAGATCACTAAAGATTGCTGGAGGTTACCAGAGAGTATTACAGATTACTACAGGACAACTTCAAAAATTAAACTGGAGCATGTACAGTACTCCCAGAAAATAACCTAGTGAGAAGAAAATGGACAGTTTTAACTGAAGTGGTTGACTTGTCCCCTCTGCTTTACTGACCCACATACTTGACCTTTGAACCAAGTCAAGAAATGCAGGAAAGAGCTCTTAGTACATGCATATCTGTACGTCATAGGCACTATATAGGTGCATGGACTTATTTTCAGTAACTAAGGCAATGTGCCCACACTGAGGACAAACGTTTACTGAATGAGGCTGAGGGGAGGCTGGGAATGAAGCTGGGGGGAGGCTGGGAATGAGGCTGGGGGAGGCTGGGGGAGGCTGGGAATGAGGCTGAGGGGAGGCTGGGAATGAGGCTGGGGGGAGGCTGGGAATGAGGCTGAGGGAGGCTGGGAATGAGGCTGAGGGGAGGCTGGGAATGAAGCTGGGGGGAGGCTGGGAATGAAGCTGGGGGGAGGCTGGGAATGAGGCTGGGGGAGGCTGGGAATGAGGCTGGGGGGAGGCTGGGAATGAGGCTGAGGGAGGCTGGGAATGAGGCTGAGGGGAGGCTGGGAATGAGGCTGGGGGGAGGCTGGGAATGAGGCTGTACATGTTATTGTATCCCATCATCCTGACTGCCAGGAAATGCATTTGGCGTGTGCTATTCACCTTCTGTTGTGGATGGTACAGTTCTTGTTCAGCTCACTAGAGTAATTGCTCTGGTCGGCTGTATAATGCCTTCAGAGTCTTAAACTGTTCAACAAATGGCATTCTCAACTAAACTACATGGACAAATGCTTAGCACATGCACATGGTGTGACAATGAGGCTGTGTCTGCATGTCCGATACCCTTGGGCTATTCACACACATCACTGACAACAACAGCAGCAGTTAGCAACTCAGCACTGGGCTCACCTTTGGTCCCTCCAAACACGTTGGGTGGGAGGTCAGGGTGGATCAACCTCAGGTCCGATGAGTGTGTCTGGATGGTAGCAAGTCCTCCTCCAACCTCCGCTGGAACAGAGAAGCAACGCTCATACACAAAGCCTCAAGCAACACTGTTTGCTATAGCCAATAATCTCAACCAATCTCTAGTAATGCTCCGGTAATCTAATTGGTCTTGGGAAAACAGGGGAGGCCTGGGAGAAACAAGTCAGTACATGGAGTTATTCACACACCCATTCTGTTCAGCTACCCTTGTTTGTACTGTGGGAAATTATCGTCGGTTCAACTTTCGCTTCACAAGGATTAATTTTTCATGGCATGTATTTTACGCCACGGATAATTAGCAGACTAATATGTCTCATGCCTCTCAGCTCGTCACGTGACAACCGGTTGCCAACTTCATCTGGCATGGCATGTGATTCTTCACCAAGAACAGTGGCCCAGATATCGTTGTACATGTAGGCATGGTGGCCTCTCACTACGGCCTCAATAGGAATTGACAAATATCTCTTCCGTTGGCATTATGAACTTGATTGCCTGCCGTACATTCTTTACAGAAGTGGAGTTAACAGAAGAAGACAAGGATCCGATCAGTGTTGGAAGAACGCTTAGTTCTGAAATAATGTACTTAATCAGCTGCAATAAAACCAGTATCATGACATAATGTTCTGGGCACTACTATCAAACTCTACTCATATGGTGTCGTAACGTTAGCGAATAACCCAGTGTTTCTCTTGCACACCATCTGCGCCCCACAGTCACTGAAGGGAGATGGTGGGGTTCTAGCAGTGTGCCACAACAAGTACTAGTATAGAAAATTTTGCCCCACAGTCTCACTGAAGGGGGACGGTACAGCTACCACCGTTTGGCACTGACAGGCAGTGGTCGTACTGACACACAAAGGGCAGCATAAGGTTGCACACCTGAAAATAACTTCAGGGACACTTGGTGTAAAACTATACTAATCCCTCGCCGCCCCACGGCAAAACACATGGCTATACCACAAACAGCGAACAGCCACCACACACCAAGATCTCATCGATCCGCAAGGCATCAGAGTGTCACTCCCTTCTTTGCTTCTTTGCTTCAGGAAGTCTTGAAGCAATATCCGCTCAAGTCAGCCAGCTTGTACGTGTACATTTGTATTATACGTGTACGTATAATACACATCGCCTTTTGTTATTTCCATTCCCAGACTGTAACCAGACTAGGAATGAGAACAGACCTAATGTTATTCTGGCAAGATCCGTACGGGACAGGAATGGGGGACAACAATTCCGGACTGTCCCAGATGTTCCAGGACGGTAGCAACCCCAAAAATTAGTGTACAATATATATTACATGGTCACCTCTGCCTTCAATTAAATATGGGAGGTCTTAATCGACTCTATACCTTTTCACAAGCAGTTTAGGAAGGAGCTCGGTTCTATTGTTGCAAGGCTGAGAGAGTGGCAGGTACATATTCAAGCAGGACTTGTGAGTTCAAATAGTTGAGCTGTTATGATTGCAGACAGTATTCAGTATGGACAGATGTATGTTATAGTTACATCATGCCCAGGTGGGTGACATGTATCCATCTAAAGTCACGAGCACGAGGGCACGAAGCATCCGAGGGTGAGTGACTGTAAACCAGAATACGTCCACCCTGGACGTGATCTAACTGCACATTGGGCTTCTGTCATACAGCAGCACGGTTGCTATAGCATCTCCTTGTGTCATACTTGGTAACCGCTGTGCCATACTGCAGCATGATTTAGTCTGGCTTCTGCTTAGTGCATACCCGTAGTTGATAGCGACATTGAGAAACAAGTATTCAGTCGCTTGTGTGATATTCGTAGGCGCTTAGGCTCTATTCCCATGATGGATGGCATCACAGCGAGTGATTTTGAAAAGCAGACGATTCCAACGCTGGAAATGCCAAGAAGGGCCGGTTCTGTTACTTCGATGCTAGTGTTGTTTAAATGTAGAAGAAAATCGAAGAGAGAAGCCTAGTCTTCCGTAAATACAATGGAGCTGTAAGAAGAAGGCACCTCTGGTTTCCATGGTTGGGTTGGCCATGCAGACTGTGACGCAAAGTGATAGTAACGAATGCTCCGTACCGTCCGTCCACCCTTCAGATAGACCCATAGTGCTTACGAGAATCATGGGAACATATTGTGCCCTTGGTTACTGTAGCGTGTTTACAGTGACTACCGGTACGTTTGATCTACCATGCAACTTGAGATAAATACAGGTACATCTCACATACCATAACAAGCTGAGGGACAGCAAAGGCGTTTCACCAACTGCTTCAGACTCTGTCTGAGCCGTCTCCTCACCACTGCCACTCTCACCATCTTTCAGGATCACAACAGCACAGATGCCTGCAGAAGATGTCATAAAGAAACAGGTATCAAAATAGAAACACATCTTCAACACCTTCTCCAAACACCTCATGGGGGTAACCCACCACCATTTGTTGGGTCATTGCTGAAGCTTATTAGAATCCATAGCCATCAGTCATAAGCACTGCCACCTTAACTTAAAGACTCCCTGATTCGGTCCAGCTGCTAACTGGAGTACTGGCGGCATACAGAATGTGTTTGTACTCCCCAGCACAGTGAGTCGTCAATATCTATATCAGGAGGCGACTGTGTAGCTGTGCATGTGGCCGGCCGTACACGCAAGCGCTTAAGGTTACGGGATCCCTGCACGTGGATACGCGCGCCGTATACTTAATTAAGCGCTATTTCATAGTTTTTTGTCGCCAAAAATAAAGCCGTGTGATCCGACCTGGACTTGGAAGACCGTATTGAAATAGGCACAAACTGTATAGAAAGGGCCGGACAAAGCATTTTTGTAAATCATACTGATGACCGTTCCGAAGTTATACGATGAAGTTATACGATGCTGTATTGTGCAAAACAAACAGTAGCTATGAAAAGAACCACAGCAACAAAACAATATAAAGACAAGAGGAGATGTTGCACACTTGAAGGGGAAAAAAGGGAGTTGGATGTACAGAGGTGGGTAAAGCATTCCAAAGATATAAATATTCCAAGCTGGCATAGAGCGTCTTACAATAGGCAAGTTGCACACCAATTATTCCCTTGCCGGATCCGATGCTGCAGCTATTCATGGACCAATCTATAGTGTCCTGAGGAAGACCGCAGTATATGGCAGTTGGCAATTAGTACAGCTAAAGTGCAATTCCCACAGGTTTTGCTGCACACAAAGAGCAAAATGGTTATTGCAAGGTGTACTTCAAGAGTGGAGCCTGCTGTCATTTTCATCACGTTTACATGCAATTATGAATGGACCATCATTTCAACTAATATTCATATTAGGTACTCAGGTACAATATTCATATATTATTACTGGAACTCAAGATAAAGCAGCCCTGGAACAATATTCCAGGAGCAATATTCCTGGAACTCAAGGTAAAATATTCCTGGAAGGAACAATGTTCCTTGGCTGGAAGGACTCATGGTGAAACGTTGACATGTTTGTGCCGCGAAACACCAGGTAATATCAACCGTGACGGTTCAACCATAGTTATACCAGGTTCCCATACCCTGTTTGTGCAAATACTCGCCTTTCCCATCTATTGCACACTTCCGCTATTGGTCTCTATACATTGACGATTTTGTAACAGCTGCCACTGAAGATCAATCTCTGTATATGTGCTACTACACAAACCTCAACTCCAATCCATTCCTAAATCATTCCATGCTCACACTGTGAGAGCCATCTTCTATACCTTACCAACTATGGGTCCATGTGGACCCACCAAAATATACTGGTATCCGTATACATGAATATTTCAAATTACAATTGCAAGCTATAACACTAGAGGCTGAATGTCTGCCTATTCAATGATGACAGAGAGTGGGTGTTGAATGAACAGTTGGCTGGTCCCATTCCCATACCCTCCCTGCCTGAATCCATTATCTTGTTTACACCAAACCTAAATGCTCCCCAACAGAGTTATGAATATAAAAGACAATGACTACAATGAACATGATGAGTTTCATAACATTCCACTAATCACATGTTCCACTAATCACATGCTCAACACACCTGTTTTATGGTAGTAGCATAGTTGTTCTAAATTTCTTACTCATTTGTTAGAGTCGGTAGACTCTGTATGTAGGGATACAACGGACACGCAATATTCAAAATCTCAAAAACAACGAACTTATAAACCTTTATGACAACGTACTATTCGTCCTTGAGTGTTTTCCTGGCTAAGAAGACTCCCATGCAGTGTCGCGACACAGCATCGCAAAAGTACCACACCAGAAAGCCGCCAAACCGCCAAAATCGGTTTTCTTCTTCTTCTTTCTTCAGACACGCTAGTTCAAATTTGGCTGACTCCCTCACGATGGTGTTTGCACAAAAAAGCAGCATTTTACACTGAGCAGTGCATGACCCCATCGCTTTTTAGTCTCACGATGGAGGCGCTTTAAAACCGCCCACTCAATAACTATGGCTTCATCTGTGATGCTATTTGTGTGCATGCGCAGAGAGCAACTTTGAACTTTGAATTGTGTACTGTGTGCGGAGTGAATGCTATCAAGTTTGCTGCTACAAAATGAGGTAAACAAGTGTAAATTTTTTTTTTTATAGGCACAGAACAATACGAGCTGCTCTACAGCTTACCTTACACTAAGAACCAAAGGAAAAAAAATACAAATTTCAAAATACAAACAAACAAACAAAAAAAAAAAAAACGCTAACGTACAGAACAAAGAACTAACACAATCACAATATTGTATACAAAACAAGACAAGACAAGACGAAATACAACTACATGCAACTATTTACACAGAGGGTTCCCAGCACTGAGGCTGCATTGCCACGCTAAAAAGTTATTTTCAGGTGTGCAACCTTATGCTGCCCTTTGTGTGTCAGTACGACCACCCTACATATTTTTCTCATTATCCATGTATTATTTACACTGAACTGTTTAATGCCATCATCCATGGTGGTTTTCCTTTTTGCTGTTCTGCTATCCTTACATCTCCATACATTGTTAATATTTTTTGCACTTGTTTACCTCATTTTTGTAGCAGCATACTTGATAGCATTCACTCTGCACACAGTACACAATTTTGCTCTCTACGCATGTGCACAAATGAAGAAAATGGCGTCGCAGATGAAGCCATATTTATTGAGTGAGCGGTTTCAAGCGCCTCATGAGACTTTGAAGTTGTCAAAAAGCGATGGGGTCATGCACTGCCCGTGTAAAATGCTGCTGTTTTGTGCAAACAGGGTCGTGAGGGAGTCAACCAAATTTGAGAGATTTTGAAAGATTTTTTTGCATTAGCATATATTGCGTGTCCACTCTATCCCTACATATAGACTCTACCTAGTCTATTATTATAACATGTTTTCACACCACATGAAAGGTGTACACAACGCATAGAGTGATTACATAGTAGAAATAAAGTTAACTAACTGATTCAACTCATAGTGCACAAAACTATCAACAAACAATGAAGGATCTCTAATCTCCATAATTAAATTTGCAAGTGACATAATAACAGAGCTATAATTACACACGAAGGAGTGACCAACCGATGAAATTACGACATGAAACAGTGGAGAATGCAGGTCATTACCACATGCTCTGGCTTGACTGATCAACTTATACTGTAACAAACATTGAGTATACCCACAACGTAAACTTTTGTTTATACTGACATCTATGGACCTAATCGACCGAGCATTAATATTGAGGGACCATATATAGCGCATCCATAAAATGACTTACAATTAATAAGAACGTAACAGATGAGATAAAACATGAGGGGTACAAAACCTAAAATGATAGGTATGATCCAATGTGTCGAAAGCTTTGGTGGCGTCGATCAGGCAGCCATAGACATTTGAACCCCACAGATTATAATGTGAGACAACAGCCTTTAGGACTCCCATACACATTGATGTAGAAAGCCCTGACTTAAATGAATGAACTGGACCACTCAACAAGTCTGGTGGGTGTCTGCTTATAGCTACTATATAACAATAAACTATTGAACTTGACCACAACAAGTCTGGTGCATGCATGGGTGCCTGTTTATACGCAAGGGCTGTTATGCAGGAAGCCGGGGTTCAAATCCTGGTAAGGCCATTCCCCCCCCCCCCCCCCCCCCCCCTCTTTCCATCAATTTTTCTTTCTTTTTCGGACCATTTGTGCATGCTGCCCCTTCACTGACCTCAACATTTAATTTGTTATTTCGTTTTGGGTAAGCATTCATTGTCCTATGGAACTTAGTTACAGTATTCATGTGCCATAGTTGCGCTTTGTGGGGCAAAAGCTCATAATTGTGTTGTTGGATGACAATTAATATGTGCCTTTGTTCACTTCAGTTCCACCCCTCACTCTGAGTAACGTCCTGAAACATGTGCAGAGTGTGCAGTGGAGCAAGCTTGGGGAGCAGCTTTTCCTTGGCCTGTGGAGAGATGGTGTTTTGGTCTATCCCATATTGCACGATATTGGAGAAAAGCACATCAATAATAAGCGTTGCCTCCAGGATACGATACAACATTGGCTGCAGGGTAGTGGTTACCCACCATCATGGAGGAGGTTAATATATTCCCTTGACCGGGCAGGAGAGCTAACAGTAGCCGACCCCATCCGACAATTTGCAGAACCACCAGAATGTGAGTCATCCTGAAAATCAGAAAATACATGCATGGCCTGCATTATTTAGCATTATTTTAGGTGTCATACATGTGGTATCCCATCGCATGAATCACAATACAGGGCCGTCGGAAGCAGTTGCAGAGTGGTCAGGCCAGGGGTGGTGTACGGAAGCAAATTTTTACGTTGCGGCAAAAAGCGGCATACAAACTTTTAGCGCTTGCTTACTAGGGGTCTAGGGGCATGCCCCTCCAGGAAAATTTCCCAATTCTCCACCTTCTGAGGTGGAGAATTGTCTCGTGTATTACTGGTAAATACTTAACTATAACTAGCAGGTCCTTTACACTGTCCATTCAAATACACCCATGCAATGATCCATGTGAGCAATTTTTTTTGCTTTCTATTTACTACTGAATGAACATAATTATTTCGAGCGGACATTGCTGATACTTGCTTTGACAATTAAGTGACTCTTCCAAAACAAGTGATGCTATAGTAGGCACCTTCTTTATCTATAGGCATACACACCAGGCTATATTACAACTCCTTGCAATTATTCCGGGGGTTGTATCAGAGAACATCTTGATGACCAAGGAAATTTCATAGTGATGTATCAGCAGATTAATGGCCAAAGAAGCTACAACCCCGCCCCCAAACCATGCATGAAGATATCGTAGAATGATACTGCCTATAGCATGTCCCAGATGCATGTACAGACTACTGTTCATTGAAAATGAATTGCGCAATGGTTACATTGTTTGAAGGAACCCTGACCATGAAACTGGTGTAGAGTTTATCTTCACAATAGTTGCAAATCCATTCAACATCTACCTAGTACTGTTCACATCCACCTATTGTTCATCACTGGTGTGTTTCTCCTTCAGCTACCACCCTCAGTCCATTCAGCATTGTTCCAGTAATGAAGGAGGTTGAAGATTGGAGGAAAATGGTCCCAGCTTCCATTGTACAGAGGCTCTTGCAGAGTTACACCACTGAGATGGAACGGACTTGTGCAGCTGGGGAGTACTGGGTCAACACAGCCCCCTATTCCTCCTGGGAGAGCCTTGCCCTGGCACTCTATGAAGCTGGAGACAATAGAGCAGTGGAGAAGTTGGCACAGTACTTGCCAAAAGGTACATACAAGGAGAGTGTTCAGAGAGGAAATACGATGACGTACACAGTAGTCTTGTCTTTGCCTTCAGCTTAGCAACTTCTGCCTATGTAGACACACACTTTAAATACAAGACTAAAGAACAAATGTAACGAAATGTATAGGGATAGCAGAACAAAGTAGGGAAACAGGGTAGGGATGATAGAATAAAACAGTTTAGCATACAATCCCACCTTACATACGCTATATAGAGGTTTGTAACTTTGTATGCTAAGTATTTGATGCTATCATCCCTATACCTTGTTTCCCTATTCTTTGCCATTCTGCCATCTCATTACATTTTTATGACATTTTTGTTAGCAGCAGGCACATGCTTTGAGCTGAAGTTTGCCATCTATCACAGAGCAGTCTTCACACACAGCAGGCTTCCTTATATTACTTGATGTTAGTCTTGCCTTTGGTATTGACTCAGGTATTACACATGTAGCATTGGCTGAAGAATCACTGACCCAGGCATCTGTTCAAGCACCAAGCCGTCAACCCTGAATTCATTAGATGGATGACAAAGCCAGCTCTCCTTGTCTAAAAGCCTGAGATACCTGTATACCAAATTGAATGCAATATGTTGTGACGCATATCCTAACCATATACCTGGCAAGCATTCACCCCGTCTCAGAGTACAGTAGTTGAACATTTAATTTATTTGCTAAAGTTGCTGTTGAAGCATCTTCGGTGTCTTTCCTCAAGTCAGTAGAGGTCAAAGGGTACGTCAGGGCTTGTTGCCACACGACTTAAATGGTCAGGTAGCTGAAGTACAGCCTAGGTAGCCGGTTGGGCTACAGGTAGTTGGTTGCCACGCCATGACTTGCACACAATTGCTATCTAGGCAGGAAATAACTGCATGACCGTCACATGACTTATTAAACACTACTGATAACAGTTCTAGCTGATTCAGGGTGATTTATGAATGTGGCATGGGTGATTTATAAATGAGTACTTTGAAGTGGTCGAGCAAGCCTTTGGAGAAATCATGATCATCAAACATTTGGAGATCTTGTAGCTTACTGAATGTCATCGGATCAGTGGCTAGTTGAGTGATGAAAGCTGAGTAGGAATGTTTGTATATAAGGCTGCTAAAGAGCCCGAAGGCTAGCCTGGCAGATAACTATGCAGTGACTCACCTTGGTGGCTGAATTATGACATGTCTTCCTGAAACTCACCTTCGACGTTAAAGCTGTGAGCACTTTGTGCTGTGGCTTGTTTTGACTCAACTTTCAGTGGCATCTCATAATGTGTGCATTAATTGGCCATAGGATGGTATTTGACTATATAGTGCTACTGGAAAAAGTGCAGATGAACAGAAGTTGATAGCTAACATTTATACATAGCATTGGTCCATGCACAATAGACAGACATGTATGCAAACTGTTTCTCACTAGCTAGCTGTAACAAAGTTGGCAGTACATGTCTAATGTCACTGTCATGCCCATTCTCTGTACAAATCTGTGATACAGTTGCTCAGTCGTCTATTGCACCATTGTAACGTTCTCACTCCTGTATTCCCACCCAGCTGACCCCACCCTCACCATTCGGAACTTCATGAAGGTTGTGATGGGGGTGGAGAGACGGTGGAAGTTCCTGGCTGATAACCTCCCGTTGCGTGACAGGAAGAAACTAGAAATCAAAGTCTCCAGCCGAAGTGACATTCAGAGAATGGAAGCAGTTGTAATTGAATATGTACGATACTACCCTACCCCCTCTTGGAGTCAGGTTGCCAGTGCACTGCGGATAATGGGACTATACCAGCAGGCAAATGATCTCACTACCCAGTACATCAAAGGTATGATTAAATATAGGCTGAGACCAAGGGATCTACGCAATTTAGAAATCCGAGGGCCTGGGACTGTAGTGTCCCAAGTGCAGTGAGGGCGCTACTAAGAGCCCAAGGGTTTCTAAATCATGTAGATCCCATTGGTCTCAGTGTCTACTGATTTAGAGTATAGCAATGGTATAACTATGCTAGTGCTTCAGTTTTCAACCTATAGCTATACAAGTTGGAGGTCGAAATAACAGACTGGCTACAAGTACAAGGCAGATACTAATGCTGACATACAAGGCACGTGAGTGAGTTGCGCGTGAGCAGTAACATATGGCTCCATCCCTCAACTTGGCTCAGCCCCACCAGTGCCATCATTGACCGCTTAGCTCCTCCTTCGAGCTCTCATATAGCCATTCGTACTTCCAACAAAAACATACACATATAGAAGCACCGTGCATAGAAGTACACAGTCATGTGCACTGCCTATTAAATTATAGTTGCCATGGGTTTCAAAAGTTGACAGTAAACAATAATTGTGTATCCTGGGGGCTTCAATAATAACCTCATGCTCAATACAGAACCCTGCACGAGGTTCTCTTTTGGATTTAGAGATCTTACAGTGAGTAATCCAATTGGTGGGATTTGTACAACTATACTCTAATGTAAGGTATAAAGAAGCCATGCGATGATTAGTCACATATTTAGGACTACAAGTTAGCTACTGTACATTAGGTTTGCATCTCATGTGTGCTACAGGGGTGGATCTATGAATGGGGTGGGTATCGACAGCAAAGCAGGATTGCTGGCTGAAAAGTGGGGACATGCCCCCCCCCCCCCCCCCCCCCCCCCCCCCCTCCCCCAGGAAAATAATTGAAATGTGCACCTCTGATTCACTTAGCCTCGTTCCCAGGTCCCAGGTCGTTTCCCGCTTGGCTTTTAGCTGTATACTTGACCTTTGAACTCCCATATATGAAAAGCAATAGAAGGCCAGTCTTGTGTCCAGGCCACAGGGTGTGGTCAGGGCACGAGACTAGTAGAGAAGGCCTGGTACCACTCTTTCATCATCAAACCGCAAGGTGGACACGCTTCTGACGTACATGGACATGCACAAGCAGTTTTGATAATTATGGCAAGTGCCCACGCCTTTCGACCTGTACTACAATTTTCATGACAAGGCATTCGTTTTTCTTTTACGCTGCACTAGTAGATCGCAAGAGGTGTCAGGCCAATAATATTATATATATATACGGATGTCCATTGTCGTACAGTTGCATAGCTATACTGCATCTCTGTGTCATTAGTATAATTTGTGTTTCCTCAGGGCGGCCTGTAAGTTCAAGAACACTATAGCTACCGTGAGAGTCAATAGGACCTTCATGGGATCACTGCTTCCCTGCCCGAAGTACATCTACGACAGACTTTGTGTGAACTGACACTTGTGTGCATGTACTGCAGATTATTCCAAGTTTATAAGCAGATAATAGTCTCGTGACCTTTGTGAGGAAGAAATTATGATTGTATACAAACATGGGTCGTATCAACACGTAGCTATACACAGGATCCTAGGAGTCAGCACAAAACACTATAGTGCAAGTGTTTTATGAGTTCAGATTGCAGCTTGCATGTTCACTGTTGACCAGAGAGGAACTCATGCTTTAGTCCATTATGGCTGATGGGGATGAGGAAAAGACTGAATGGTTAGTGATCATCATACATACCATAGTCAGGCTACATGATATTCTGGAAGAAGCTCCACCTGAGAATTAAGCGAGTAAAATTGTGTGAGGTTCATGATAACTAGTTCGACATATATAAGTGCTACACACACAACAAAGGTTCTGAAAGCAGTGTTTCCCCGGTCAGAAAGGAAAAGAGCTAGTTGTGAGAAGCACTGCTACTACACCAGAATTACCTGCAAAGACCCTCCAGTCTCCTCTCATCCCCAGCCACCTCCTCAGCTAGTGGGTGCAAGTCAGCTGCAGCCATCCTTGTTTTTAGGGTTAGTGCCAGTCACCCAGTCACCTCCTGCATCACCTATATATTGCTCAACTACTTGTGAGGAACTGCGAGCTGGAGAGCCAAGTGAAGTCCTGGAGGAAAGGACGGACAAAGTGGTCAGTGCAGTCTATATTAGAACAGGAAGTAGCATTCCTTGTGCAGAGGGGCAGGTGGTCTACGGACCAGAGCATTTCACATCCTTTTCGTTGGAGCAAGTGTCCCAAGAGGTGCAGTCAGGAGCACCAACCCTGTATGGACTGATGAAGATGCTCTGTGACACCAGGCGCAACGCACAGGATGATGGAGGAAACAAAGAACTCTGGCGTGTCATGCTGCCTACTCTTCAACTCACGGTCACAAAGGGTTAACGGAATTCAGTTGCTCATGAGTTTGATGATGGTTGCCTGTGGTATCATCAAGTAGGTAAGCATTATTACATACAGGCAGGCACCACACTACTAAAGTTCTGCTTCCACAGGCAGCTAGTGTCCATACTCAATCATGCAGGGATGTCATACATTAGTACAGGGAGGCATCTCAAGCATTTAGCCCAAGAGGTCAACCACTTGCGAAGGGTACAATCTGGAACCTGGTTGTGGGTGTATGACGTAATATGTAATATGATGGATTGCTCACCACTGACAGATCACCATTCATCAATGCTGAATGTGTCAGTGCACCTTACTGTTGACATTAGATATCTCCCAACTGAGCTCGACTTCACAAACACACCGCAGAAGAGTCGTAACACTCTGACAGTTGATGACATTCTGCTCTCTTCCGAGGATGGGGAAGTTCTGGTGAAGTGCGCAATAATTTGTCATAGCATACGTTCTCAACAGGATTCATATCATGATGTGGCTTGACATAGCCTGCAAGTAAAGCTGGATGGTGGCTTGACATAGCCTGCAAGTAAAGCTGGATGGTGGCTTGACATAGCCTGCAAGTAAAGCTGGATGGGCGTGGAGGCCTGGGACTAAGGCTATGTAGCTTGCATGGCATACATTGATTGCCACCCAATATCTTCAGTTACAGTTAACGTTTAGTGATAATAAAGACTCTAGATGATCAGACATGCAGTCAACAATAAGTCATTCACTGCACCATATGAATTCATTCAATGAACTCTCGATTTCAAATTTCGCTTCACCAGATTCTATAATTATTGTAGTCATAATATAATTATGCATGTAAAAGATCTGCATGTTCACAATGTGATAATATACTCACTGCAAACCGAACATAATATTACTATCATGCAGGATACATGAATAATATAATAAAGCTCAAGTTAGATTTGGAGCTAGTGATTACACTAATCCGCTCTACTATTGTACTCATAATATACGTAGGTTACTGTTACTATAACTGCATGTATAACAGGACTCATGCAATTTGTATAGATACGTCATGCACCTCTGATTATGCTCACAGATCTATGTATTTGTGTTTGCAGAGACGTACTGCAATATCTATTCGGAAATGCATACAGAACTGTGCATTAACTCTTTACCAACAAATTAATGCCGTCATGAGCTCCCATAAGAATTTGGGGAATTTCCTACTAGGTGTTATACCTTAATACAGGTTTTTGTGATCCTTAAGCTGTTTAAAAGTGGTGTGCTATGAATCTGTCCTTTAAGTTAACCCTTTAACCACCGAATTCTTCCCACCAAGACAACACATTTTCATGCATTCAGCGCACACCACTTTCGTAGGTACTCCTCTCCCACAGCATTCGCTCCTCAGCGGCCAAACTTGGTGGGGTCCGCACGCATGGAGAGACCCCTCTGGCAATACTGTTAATGACATTCATGACCCCCACAAGCCAGCGGAGGTCAAAGGTGCATGTCAGCTGGATTTTCACCCAGCATTTCCCTAAACTTGGGCCAGATCTGGCTGATGGCACACCTTACACCACCAATTTGCATGTTTTCTTGAGGCCCTGGGTGGGGTCTATGAATATCATTGGAATCAAAAATCCTCGGGTCAATGAATCTCATTAAAATTTAAATTAAAATGCCCACTACATGCGAAGGGGGGGCTGCTGCCCCCCTTTTCGATACCCCCCCCCCCCCCCCCCCCCCCCCCCCCCCCCCCCCCCCCACTTGTACGTTTAGTGGGGGATGCGCACCGAAATCTGACCAAATTTGAGTTCGTCCCTCAAAGTCGTCCCTGGGCCCTCTGAAGCCTTTTTGGTCTCTTTTTGGACTGACGAGAAGCCCTACAAGTGCATAGGGTTTTAAGGTTACGGGATACTCGTGCGCGCGCTGTCCGAAATGTATAGGGAAATGCATACTTAAGCTCGCTAACCAAAAATCTCGAGTACGAAGAACGTGAGCAACTTGATTCTGGCGGTGGAGGTGCGCTGTCACAAGGTGCAGGGCATGACGGAAGCTTTTACCGATACGCTGTATAGCCGTGCAAAAACGAGCAGTTCAGTTCACCAAGAAGCCGTATTAACCGCTTTTCTCGAGCGAGACAGCAGATAAGTTTGCCAAGGATTATGCTATCAAAAAAAGCTTCCGTCATGCCCTGCACCTTGTGACAGCGCACCTCCATCGCCAGAATCAAGTTGCTTACGCTCTTCGTACTCGAGATTTTTGGTTAGCGAGCTTAAGTATGCATTTCCTTATACATTTCGGACGGCGCGCGCACGAGTATCCCGTAACCTTAATGACATCTATAGACGTCAATGGGGCTTAAAGGGTTAATTAAAAAGTCAAAATGTGATATAATATTATAGCGTAGTCCACATGCAGACAGTATTGTTGGTCTGAGTGCATGAGATGTGGTCTGCAATATGCGAAGTTACATAGCTCAACCAGTTGGATCCTAGCCTCGTTCCCATGGATCCGAGGCCCCCGGCCGCCCAGCTTGCAACTGAAAGCTGCACGTGCATATATATGGGCCTGGGAATGAGGCTATAGTTGGATATGGCCATGTAGTATAGCAAATTAATGGCTATATTATGGAACGAGGCTAGTTAAGTTGGATCTGGCCGTGTAGTATATAGCAAATGGCTATAGTCAGGCACTGGCTTGGCCGCACTGGTGCTGGCAGGTGGTCAGCGCGAGGAACTCGTATCCATGATAACTACACTCAAAATGTATTATACTGGATAACACATGCATACACTTGTATAGGGCCACAGTCACACAAAGGGGCATTCACATAATTTATAGACAAAGGCACAAAGAACTGTAAGGAGGACAAAGGTCCAGACAACAAAAGGGCAGGGGAGATATTAACACCTCTCAATATACTACAGGTCCAAAGGAAGGAGGGGTTAGGAGAGGAGAATCCTGGGGCCATCCTCACACCCAGTGCCGTGTCACATGCTGTGGGAGGAAGAAGGGAACGTCATTATACACTAGGAGTAGTACACAGGACCGCTGATATAATATCACGTATAAGAGGAGGCCCGTAACCAGGATTTTGTGAGGGGGGTTACATTTTGGGACAAGTTGTCAATGTTTCATCCAGAGATTTCGGTGAGGGGCCGTGCAAAGCGTGGCCATAGCTAGGGGGGTCCGGGGGCATGCCCCCCCCCCCCCCCCCCGGGAAAATTTTGAACTGTCTGAGGTGCATTCTGGCGCATTCTCTGCCCAGTGTATCTAACATTCATTACTATCCGAGTGAAAATTACACAAAATTGTACACAACATGGCCATTAAATGGGCTAAAAAAGTAAACTAGCTGCTTCCATTCTACGGGGGTGTTTTTGCATTGCATCGTGCACGTACGTGGACGTGGGTGGCCGGCTAGTGGCCTCGTTCCCATGCGTATGCATGCGTGTATGGCCTGGGGGACGCATGCGCATATGCCTAGTCTGGGGACGAGACAGCTGTGAGTCGAGTACGAGTGCAACGTCACCGGCGCGGCTGGCCGGCCCGGCTACATGTAGCCTCGTACCCATGCTAGGCTACATGTACAATGCGAGACGAAACCCAAGGTCGCTACAGTACTATGGTTGAGTAGACGTACCGTCGACGGTAACACCGCAACGGCTACGCGAAGGCGATGACCTTCAGGAAAGGTGCGTTCTTGGCTCGAGGGGGGTTCGTCCGCACCCAACGAACCCCCCTTGGTTACGGCCCTGAAGAGGAGGGAGTATGAACTACTGACCGTTCTCATCTTCCCAGTCAGGAGTCTCATCTCAGAAACAACAGTACTTACTCCACATACTCTGTATTCTGAGAGATCCTGGGGATTCCTACACTTCAGAGTATTGTGCCCTATCAAGCCACTTTGCCTACTGTTGAAGTTTGATAGGTTCTAAGTGTGCAGGTCCCCCCCCCCCCCCCCCTCTCAAAATGGACAACCCCTGAGTATTACACAGGAGAGTGCTCTCTCATCAACAATTTTAATAGTGTTGGGCATGCAGTAACTGAGTTAGTGAGATTGGAATGCTTGTTCTCTGGCTGGGAGGAGTTAGGGGGACCTACTTGACCTCTTCAAACTAGAGGTGTTCATAGAACACATACCCCGCGCTGTCATGAACGTCTACAGGCCAGGATGCATGCAGTGCATGCAGTAGTCTCGGTACCAGACCCTCGCACCCGCGGAGGAAGGTCTGGTGCACTTGCATACATAAAAATTTGTACTCCGCGGAATTTCGGCGGGATGAATCTGATTGGTTAATTGCTGTTCGATTACATATCTTTTCACGCAAACACGTGCACATCGCAAATTGGAGTGACAGCTGATAGAGACAGCGATCGAAGAGACGTTCTCAAGCTTGGATACCCCGCAGTGAATCCCGAGGAGCTGCATGGAAGCTGGGAATGAGTTTATGAAAGGGAAAGACGTCTTCGTTTCTACGCTGGAAAGTCCCTCTGCTACGGTAGTCTGCCACTTGTGTTCGACTAGCTAGCTAGCTATTTGCACAGCGGTTCCACACCGATGTCTATTGTTGTTGTCGTAAGCCCTCTGAAGGCGCTCGTGCTGGATCAGGTAACTGTAAACATGTAAACGTTTTGTACACACACAGGGCCAGGTATTAGCTGCATTCTGGTGTGCCCTACTTCACTGCATAATCGGTCCAAAGCTGCAGTAGCGCTCTCTGAGTTACCGTCGGTTCTTGCAATCGTCGATCTGGCAGGAACAGAGTTGACAAGAATCGCAAGGTCTACTCCCTGTAGCTATATAGCTGTAGCCAGTTTCATTGAGCGTATGCACTTTTGGCACCTACTTGTATATCAATCAACGCCTTCAATTATCACTCCGGAAACCTGTATACGTCAGCGTATCCCATAAACAGTTTATGTATGCAAGTGCACCAGACCCTCCTCCGCGGGTGCGAGGGTCTGGTACCGAGACTATGCATGCAGCTACAATCGACGTCTGCCGATGCACATCGAACAGGCCAGGGCGGCTATCGCGTATACTGTGTTCGTGTATGGCCATATCCAAGGTGTGGGAGTGACCGCTTACCGTATATACTGGAGAGGTGGAGCCAAATGTTACGAATAATAGGAAATAGCTGGAAAAAAACAGCCGAAACAATAGCCACGATGCCTGTGAAGCACATAGATCGTGAGAAAACAGTGTTTCCTAGCGGTCATCTCGAAGCATGAAGTTTCCAAATGCACCGTGTGTCCTGTTCTTGATGGTCACGAAGAGGTGGAGCCAATGTTATGAATAGTTATGAAAAGTAGGAAATAGCCGAAATACAGCGAAACGGAGCGACTTGACTTCAGTCAGGTGCACATAGAGCAGTTTTTTGCTATTTGCTATTGTTTGACTCCATTTCGATGGTTTATGAGGGTCTATGTGGCGAGATTTCAATTTTTTTCGAGTCACAGACTGACAGACTGACAGACTGACAGACAAAACCGATTGCTTAACCCCGCTTCGCGCATGCGCGCGCGGGGTAATAAAGGTCTGAATGAAGAATATCAGCAGATCTAGAGGCAGGCTGCACACTAGTCTCGTGCCCAGCTGGAAGCACCTACCAAAAATCCGTCTGGCAGTTTTCTTGACACTCATCAAAAAATTCCAACACCTTCAGGCAGGAATTTGAGCGAACCAATAGAAACACTGCATTGTCAATTGTGATGACTGTGTTTCCAGCCGGGCAAAAGAATATAAGGTAGGGCGGGGTAATTCGGGCCACGGGGTAATTCGGGCCACTTCAACTTCAGGTCAACGGTAACTAAAAACGGACAGACTTTAGGCAAACTTCTGGCCATGTATATCCAGGGACTCAACCTGCCTACAACTCACTAGAAGCAAGAATAAAAAGGATGCTTCTTTCCTGTTGCAACGTTGAAGTGGCCCGAATTACCCCGTACTATACCGTGGCCCGAATTACCCCGCCCTACCTTAGTATTGCACATATGGTGCCCTAGACACTGTTGCTAGACACAAGTGATGTAAGTGCAGAACCTGTATAGGCTAACATGGTTGTTTATGCCTCAATTAATGCCCTCCACGCTGTGCCGCTATACCAAGCCAATGTTACCAGACAGATTTTCCACAGGTATCACCAGCTGGCAACGAGACTAGCTTCACACAGCAAATAGGACGGTAATTCTGGTGCTATTTGCAATCTTATAGCGCTCCCTTACCTACACATGACTCATCTTATGTCAGCTGGTCAACACGTACACACCCTCCTTCTGCTTCCTCCTGCCATTCCATTGTCCACGGAGCAGCAGTTGGTAGCAATGTTCTCAACTGTATGTATGGAGGTAAGGAATAGAGCTGGTCCATACAGAACACCCCAACACACATTCACAAGAGGTCAATTCCTGGCTAGCTACACAGCTACCAGTAGCGTGGGGGTACAAACACTGCCTAGCTACTCACTACTCACAGTCCACCATCTACCTGGCATATAGTACTGGAGTTGGGACTCAACATAGCAACTGGTGAGGGACAGATCCCTGACCAAGGATACACAGTGAAGCCAGCAAGATAAAATCAAGTCCTGTTTGTTAGTGTATGCTGCCACTGTTGTGGAGGCTGGGAATACTACCCATTTCCTTAGCAACACCTTAGCAACGGGATAGGGCCAGTGTTGCTGTGCTGAAGTTGACATAAGAACACATGTACACTTGTACCTTATCACCAACACCAGCTGCTCACAGAGGAGGGGAAGTTGGGGAACATACTTGACCCTTTTAGCTACCACACTATGACTACACTGTGATTTTGGTGCAAATGAGACTGGCATTCAAATCCATTTTTAGGACAAGACGGCACACAAGGCCAGGCAGGCATGACTTGCAGGCAAGCAGACTGCAAGTTGGATTTTGACACAATTAATCATGAAAAAGCAAGGATTATAGCCTTTGGTCTAGCGTGATTTTGCCAAAACTGTGACTGACATTCAAATCGATTTTTAGGACATCATTTGCTGATGAAATTGGCACAAAGCCAGCCAGGCTGGCAGGCAAGCAGGCCGAGAGAAATTAGAACATCATTTGAAGGTTCATTCCTACTGACACAATCCGCAGCGTCACATCTCAATCATATGGCATTCCGAGTTATGCGGTAAGTGAAATGTCTTGTACTACATGTATGTCATTTATCCAGGGCTAGGAACGAGATATGGGCCGGTGGTTTGTGCCATTGTAATCAGCACGAATAGAACTTCAAATCAGGTCCATTCTGCTGTAGGTTGGATTTTGACCCCCATCATGAAAAACCATAGATTATAGCCTTTGGTCCAGTGTGATTTCGGCGCTAATGCAACCAAAGTTCAAATTGATTTCAGGATGAATATGGCTTCAGGCCAGGCAAGCAGACCCAGGAGACACTTTTGAACATGCTATTTTCTGCTCATTGCACAGGCACAATTCACAGCTCCAATCTCAATCTTGACTTTCTGAGGATGGTGACGCTGGCTGATTACTGAGTACAACTTGTAACTATACTCTTCGAGGAAATCATTGAATTCATGCTGATCACAATGGCACGCCACTCGCACACAGCAACTATGGAAGAGGGAGGGAGGGTCCGTCAACTTGAGCAGGTTCACATGGATCTGGATTAATGCAGGCATTAAGGTAGTAAACATGGGTACCGCGATCTCCGAAACCAAGTTGATGGATAAATGGGCAGCATCAAAGCGTACACAAGTTTCAGCAATACTTTGCATCAAACTGCTCCCTCTGCTTGAAAAGGCCATAAAACTCAATTTTAAGGCCCTCTACGAAACTGAAAATTTGGACCCTCTCCAAGGCCCCACCCACACTCTGACCCCATCATCAATACACACACAAAACAGGCCCAAAAACTACGGATGGATTTACCACCTGCTCTCCTCACTTGCAGGCTACAGCCCAAAGCTCACTGCCACCCTCAAAACAGGTTTGGCTACCCTAGGCTTTCAAAAAAAATTCCACGCACGCCAACTAAAACAGACCAAAGCCAATGCCAGTTTCCAAAAGGTCAACCTACCCCCTGCAAAACTAGGGATGCTTTTCCACGTTCACCTCTCGGTTACTGAGTTTTGGCCACACATCTACTCCCTCTCACCAGCCCAGTCCAGCTACCAAACCAGCCAAATTCGCCCTAACACGAAAATGGGCGGGGCCTGTAATGTCGAAAGGTCAACACTCTAGAGTACCTTGGCCAGGGAGCTGTCGGAGGCTGTTCACTTTCCAGGCTGTTCTTCAGCCACTTCAGCAGACCCACAAACATTCCTGCTCACTCCACCTAGCTATTCACACTCAGACAGCCCATCGCTACATTCAATAAGCCAGAATAGCTCTTTACTTTAAAAAAAGAAAAAAAAGAGTGTTCAAACAAATCTTCAAGGTACCGCACGGCCACATCAGAGTACCGATTTTAAAGTTGAAAGGGCCGCTAGCCGCATCAAAGAGAGAAGCCCCCCTTGTTTATTCCGGTTGCCGCCATGGGAAAACGTAAACAGATGAATAACTCTAAATAACCGTATGCGAGTGACGTCATCTCATTAATTATTCATGAGCAAAATTGCGCGATTTCGCCGATGCCGTGCTTCCTACCTTAATTGAGCTGTGTTAGCATGCTTTGCCTTCTTGAAGGGTATTCACAAGAGCAGCCACTTTCACAAGGGCAGAAACCAGACTCGACTCATCGCTCCCACTCCAGTCCTGTTTCCCGTTCCCTGCTTTTCCAGTTGCCCCAAAATGAGAACTCATTAGTCAGGTCCACTGTAACACTGACCTGTCACACATAACTACTCAATTTGCATCCACATTGGTACTACTAGAGTTAACCAGAGATTACTAGAGATTACTAGAGATTACTAGAGATTACTAGAGAATACTAGAGATTACTAGAGATTACTAGAGATTACTAGAGATTACTACAAATGATATACAGGGAATACTAGATAACTAGAGATTGCTAGAGGTTACCAGAGATAATCATATAGTGATAACAAGTTTCTATATAAAACGCCTATACCGCGAGAGTGCAATTATTTCTGTAATCTGCACTGCTTTCAGCCAATCAGCTGCTGATTACACTTTTTTGCACTGGTACGAGTGCAAAAAAGTGTAATCACGAGCTGATTGGTTAATGCCGCAGCGGTTTCTACGTGGTTTCTAGGTTCGAACAGAAAAGTAAACAAACGATTATCGAGTACATAAAGGTAGCTAAGCGTCATGGCAGAGGGTAGCTACTGGTCAAATGAATTTTCCTGTCCCACTATTGCTGCGTTTCTTCAAGAGAGCGTGTGCGAAAATACCGAAGATGTCGCTGGCGGGGAGAACTCGTACTCGACGCGACTGACAACGGAACTCGCACTCGACGGTCGCCGAAACATGGACAATAAACAGCAAGGCGATGCTGCCACACCCACTGCTCCGCCTACGAGCAATGCTTACCAGCTCCCAAGAGTTGCCACGCGGCCTGAAGGATACCGACAACCAACAACTGGGGCCGTACCACGGCTTGAGACGGTGGCAAAAACAGCGTGGCATCACAGTAGCTACCACTGTGTGAGGCTAGTGCTGGTGACAATCAATTCAAGCATGCAGTACGCTACTACACAGCGTCAAGGACCTCCTGCCTACATAATAGGGACTGATACCGGACTGATAGCTGCATCCGTGTCGTTGCATATACTTTCTGTGTACAGTTATTGCTGTATCAAAGAATCTTTGCTGTGCAACTGATTGATAACTCAGTTTCTATATGATTAATATGTGATAGCATGATTTGGAGTGCAATTTTGGGAATTAATTGCACTCGTAAGGTCAGTAATTTCACTCGGCTTCGCCTCGTGAAATTACAAACCTTACTCGTGCAATTAATTCCCAAATTGCACTCCAAATCATGCTATTACATATACGTACTACATACAGGTTAGACACTGAGACCAAGGGATTTAGAAACCCGAGGGCCCTGGGCTGTAGCGTCCCAAGCGCAGCGAGGGCGCTACTAAGGGCCCGAGGGTTTCTAAATTGCGTAGATCCCATTGGTCTCAGTGTCTAACCGATTTAGAGTATAGCAACGGTAACTACGCTAGCGCCTTCAGTTGTAAACAAAATAACCTACGAGTTGGAGGTCCTTTTTGATGAAATAACAGACTGGCTACGAGTACGACAAGGCCGCTGACATACGAGGTGCTCGAGTGACTTGCGCACGATCGAGCAGTCACATGGCTCCACCCCACCAGTGACCGCAAGCTTTTATAGCTCCTCCATCGAGCGCTCATGGTTTGCTGTAGCCGTTGTACTTCCAACAAAAACGTACACAAGAGACTGAGTACACAGATATGTGCACTGCCTGTAATTCTAAAGCAGCTGTATAATACAGTAGCCTGTTAGTTGCCATGGATTTCAAGTTGGCAGTAAACAATAACTTTTTACAAGTACAGTACCTTGTGGGTACGAGTAGCCTCGTTCCCAGGCCCCGCCCAGCTTTTCGTCGCTTGCAGTACGGAAAAGCGGGGAGAGCCTGGTATGTTTCCTCACGTGAGCATTACGTAATCGACAAACGGCCAAAATTTTCAGAACGAATAGGTGAAGTTTTGCGTATTGTTCAACCAACTACACGTTCAACGCTTGGTGTGTATGACAGTCGCCCCCCGCTAGCAAGATACGTGTGGTAAGTTACGTCGTACCTTTGCTCTTCTTGCTGTTCTGAGCTCCAGTTCACCCACGTTCTATTAAGTCCTTTCTACCACCTTTCTACCCTCGACGTCACGCACGTGAGGAAACATACAAGGCCCTCCGCGTTCTTTCGTGCAACCGAAAGTGGCGCGCGGGCCTGGGAACGAGGCTACCCTGTGGGCTCAATAGTGAAACCCCGTACGAGGTTTCACTATGGGATTTAGATACCTCGCAGTGAGCAATCTGATTGGTGGAATTTGTACAACTATCAATATATTAAGATTTTAATGTGCGTCCATGTGTGTGTGTGTGACGGAAGTGGGAAGTTCGTGGGGCGGGACTAGACTAGTGACACGCGACCTTCGTACTTCAATGTACTGAACCTCGAACTCTGCGAAGAACGTTCGAGAACATTGGGCATGGGCTGGAATCTTCCAGAACAGGTGAGGCTACAAGCGGACGCAATCGGGGAGCTGCAGTTGAAGCGGATACAATCGGGGAGCAGCAGCCGAAGCGGACGCAATCGGGGAGCTGTTGAAATCGGGGAAGAGCAGCTGAAGCGAACGCAAGTGGCGAGCAGCAGCTGAAGAGACGCAATCGGTGGGCAGCAGCTGAAGCGGACTGAAATGGGGAAAAGCAGTTTGAAGCGGATCGACGCAATCGGGGTGCAGCAGCTGAAGCTACACAGTCGGGGAGCAGCAGTTCTGCACAGAGAGCTGTCCAGCACCGGATTACTCCCGTAGGTGAACGAGGGGGAAGTAGCTGAGCGAGCGAAGCGAGCGAAGCGAGCGAAGCTACTTGTATACTCTAAAGATTACTAGGGACAACTTCCCAAAATGAAACTGGGGCACATACAGTACTCCCAGTAAAATTTGACCTAGCGAGAAGAAAATGGACAGTTCTAACCAAAGTGGTTGACTCATCCCCTCTGCTTCATTCACCCGCATACTTGACCTTTGCACCAGTGTAGCCTCGTTCCCAGGCGCTCGGTAATTGGGGAGAAGAGCTCCTGGCATCCACTGTTTGCGTATGCGCGGCTCCCCAGGTTTTTGTGGGGAACTTGGAAACTACTGTTATACTACTCCGTGTTGCACGACCGTACATTACTGAAACACAGGAGTCGTTTTACACCTACAAGACGCAGCTCTGTTCAACCAAGCCGTGCCGTACACCTTCGGTAAGGTTGAAAAGCCAGGAACGGTGCTGAGGACGAACAACTGACAGCAATACAGTACGTACATAATGGCAAGAATGTGTTTATATGGTTAAATACGGCCAGGTCGAATTTCTATGGGGTCTTACCAGGTCTCTATCGTGCTTCATGTCCACTTCGGAAAGGTAGAAGAGGCGTATATCGCTGTCCACAGACTTCAAAACCACGGCCTCGTATGAAGCTGGAGTCATATATTTGTCCGTGTTACTTCAGCTTACGTATCTCGATGAATTATACGGAGAATGTAATGGAACTGCTCGTGCATGAGTGAACAGTGGATACCAGGAACGAGGCTAATAACAGTGTCAATCTGCATCCACATTGGGAAGCTAACCAGAGATTTCTAGAGATTACTACAAACAATGTACAGGGAAAACTAGAGATTACTAGAGATTACTAGAGATTGCTGGAGGTTACCAGAGAGTACTACAGATTACTAGGGACAACTTCCCAAAATGAAACTGGGGCATGTACAGTACTCCCAGAGAACAACCTAGTGAGAAGAAAATGCTGTGAATGGGGCTGAGGGGAGGCTGGGAATGAGGCGATAGGGACTTACATGGGCTGTACATGCATCCCATCATCCATAATGCAATGCTGATTGCCAGGAATTGTATTCGGCGTGTGCAATTCACCTTCTGTTGTGGATGGTACAGTTCTTGTTGAGCTCACTAGAGTGATTGCTCTGGTCGGCTGTATAATACCTTCTGAGCCCTAAACTGTTCAACAAATGGCATTCTCAACTAAACTACATGGACAAATGCTTAGTACATGTACATGGTGTGACAATGAGGCTGTGTCTGCATGTCCGATACCCTTGGGCTACTCACACACATCACTGACAACAACAGCAGCAGTTAGCATCTCAGCACAGGGCTCACCTTTGGTCCCTTCAAACACGCTGGGTGGCAGGTTAGGATGGATCAACCTCGGGTCCGATGAGAGCGTCTGGATGGTAGCAAAGTCCTCCTCCAACCTCCGCTGGATCTTCTGCAGTACAGAGAAAGCAATGCTCATACACAAAGCCTCAAGCAACACTGTTTGCTATAGCCAATAATCTCAACCAATCTCTAGTAATGCTCCGGTATTCTAATTGGTCTTGGGAAACAGGGGAGGCCTGGGAGAAACGAGTCAGTACATGGAGTTATTCACACGCCCATTCTGTTCAGCTACCCTTGTTTGTACTGTGGGAAATTATCGCCGGTTCAACTTTCGCTTCACAAGGATTAATTTTTCACGGCATGTATTTTACGCCATGGATAATTAGCAGACTATTATGTCTCATGCCTCCCAGCTCTTCACGTGACAACCGGTTACCAACTTCTTCTGGCATGGCATGCGATTCTCTACCAAGAACAGTGGCCCAGATATCATTGTAGACATGATGGCCTCTCACTACGGCCTCAATAGGAATTGACAAATATCTCTTCCACTGGCATTATGAACTTGATTGCCTGCCGTACATTCTTTACAGAAGTGGCGCTAACAGAAGAAGACAAGGATCCAATCAGTGCTGGAAGAATGTCTACAGTTCTGAAATAAATGTACTTAATCAGCTGCAATAAAACCAGTATCATGACATAATGTTCTGGGCACTACTATCAAACTCTACTCATATGGTGTCGTAGCGTTAGCGAATAACCCAGTGTTTCTCTTGCACGCCATCTGCGCCCCACAGTCACTGAAGGGAGACGGTGGGGTTCTAGCAGTGTGCCATAACAAGTACTACGTAGTATAGAAAAGTTTGCCCCACAGTCTCACTGAAGGGGGACAGTGGTACAGCTACCACCGTTTGGCACTAGGCAGTGGTCGTACTGACACACAAAGGGCAGCATAAGGTTGCACACCTGAAAATAACTTCAGGGACATTTGGTGTAAAACTATAGTAATCCCTCGCCGCCCCACGGCAAAACACATGGTTATGTTCCGCACAATTCAGGAATTTGCGCAATCTCAAGATTGCAGCGCATTCTCGGAATCCTGAAATTGCGTGCCAATCTCGAGATTGCGCAAACAATCCTGAGATTGTGCGATATGTTTGCGCAATCTCGAGATTGTGCTAACGTATTGCGCAATCTTCAAACTTCTGACCTTAGCCATGTGGTTGACAGCTAGTGCGCTCGCGGGACGGAAACCGTTTATACAAGCGGTCTCCTGCTCCAGACGTGACATTATGCGATCTACTACTGTGAGTGATGTCATCTATCGATCAGCAGCGGGAAGATTTTGAGAGATTTTGTTCAGAGCGATTCGGGGAGAATGGCTGCCAAACCAGCAAGACCATAGCACGTGAGAAGGGTCAGAAGATTATCCACAGACAACGGAACGACCCCATAGCAGATACCTGTGGTCCCTGATTCAAGTTTTTGGTGAAACAGCCGGGGTTTAGTCAGGAATCTCGAGATTGCGCAATCTTGCCACTGCGCAATCTCGAGATTGCGCAATCTTGTCGCTGCGCAATCTCGAGATTGCGCAGTGTTGCTGCGCAATCTCGAGATTGGCACGCAATTTCGGGATTCCGAGAATGCGCAGCGCAATCTCGAGATTGCGCAAATTCCTAAATTGCGCGGAACAGTTATACCACGAACAGCGAACCGCAACCCTGCACCAAGATTTCATCGACCCACAAGGCATCAGAGTGGCACTCCCTTCTTTGCTTCTTTGCTTCAGATAGTCTTGAAGCAATATCCGCTCAACTCAGCCAGCTTGTACATGTATAACACACGTCTTTCGTTATTTCTGTTCCCAGACTGTAACCAGACTAGGAATGAGAACAGACCTAATGTTATTCTGGCAAGTTCCGTACGGGACAAGGATGGGGGACAACAATTCCGAACTGTCCCGGATGTTCCGGGACGGTAGCAACCCCCAAAATAGTGTAGAATATATTACATGGTCACCTCTGCCTTCAATTAAATATGGGAGGTCATAATCAACTCTATACTATTCACAAGCAGTTTAGGAAGGAGCTCAGTTCTATTGTTGCACGTGATCTAACTGCACATTGGGCTTCTGTCATACAGCAGCACGGTTGCTATAGCGTCTCCTTGTGTCATACTTGGTAACCGCTGCAGCACAATTTAGTCTGGCTTCTGCTTAGTGCATACCCGTAGTTGATATCGACATTGAGAAACAAGTATTCAGTTGCTTGTGTGGTATTCGTAGGCGCTTAGGCTCTATTACCCATGATGGATGGCACCACAGCGAGTGATTTTGAAAAGCAAGACGATTCCAACGCTGGAAATGCCAAGAAGGGCCGGTTCTGTTACTTCGATGCTAGTGTTGCTTAAACGTAGAAGAAAATCGAAGAGAGAAGCCTAGTGCTCCCATAAATACAATGGAACGGAAGTGAGCTGTAAGAAGAAGGCAACTCTGGTTTCCATGGTTGGGTTGGCCATGCAGACTGTGACGCAAAGTGATATGCTCCATACCGTCCGACGGCGTCCGTCCACCCTTCGGATAGACCCATAGCGCTTACGAGAATCATGGGAACATGTGCCCTTGGTTACTGTAGCGTGTTTTTGCAGTGACTACCGGTACGTTTGATCTACCATGCAACTTGAGATAAATACAGGTACATCTCACATACCATAACAAGCTGAGGGACAGCAAAGGAGCCAATCTTCTTTCACCAACTGCTTCAGACTCTGAGCTGTCTCCTCACCACTGTCACTCTCACCATCTTTCAGGATCACAACAGCATACACTGTAGATGTCTATGGTATCAAAATAGAAACACATCTTCAACACCTTCTCCAAACACCTCATGGGGGTATTAAACCCACCACGGCACCACCACCATTTGTTGGGTCATTGCTGAAGCTTATTAGAACAAGGGGGTGACACTCGTAGTCAGAGCTGCTTGACCACATCGCAAAAAGATTCTTGACCGTTTGACTGTATTTCAGCCGTTGACTGCTTGACCACCAATAGTATACGGAAGAATGCATAGCGACTGCAGCCTTTCGTTAGTATACGGGGTCAAGATTCGCTGATAAGCCCGGTCGCAGCTCTGACTATACTGCGTATACGGGAGTGTCACCCCCTTGTAGAATCAATCATGAGCACTGCCACCTTAACTTTAGTCTCGCGTAGCCAGACTCTCGCACGGAAAGGAGAGTCTGGTACCCTGCCCATATACGACTTGTTCCTTAGGCCACCCCTACTGGGGTGGGATAAGTGGCGATAACGAATTCATGATAAGTGGATGTAAACCACAAAGTTTGCGTGCAGTACGGCAGTACGGATTCTCTACTTAGCGCGCCTCATCATGAACGCGACGTAATGTAACTTTGTGGTTTACATCCACTTATCATGAATTCGTTATCGCCACTTATCCCACCCCAGTAGGGGTGGCCTAAGGAACAAGTCGTATATGGGCAGGGTACCAGACTCTCCTTTCCGTGCAAGAGTCTGGCTACGCGAGACTACCTTAACTTAAGATGAGATGCAAGTTGCATTTACCCTTTTACAGGTCTCACCATTGCCAGAGAACCCCAAGACAGCTGCAATACCCTCCTCTTCACTGAGTCTTCAGGCTCTTGTCTTCATCTCTGAGTTGATGAGCACAATCTTCCATCCCCGTTCCCATACTCCGGTTCCAGGCTGTGCTCACAGCATGGGAACGAGGCTGTAAAGCTGTGCTCACAGCATGGGAACGAGGCTGTAAAGTTTGGGTGTGTCCCTCACCTACCAGTTTGCGGAAACAGACCCTTCGCACGGGAGGACGCACTCCCCTGCTTGTCCATGTAGTCCCTGACCCCGAACGCGCACAATGGCCGAGAAAACGACCACAGGTTAGGACAGTTGTCTAGTTTGTAATTTCTTGATCCATGAAATGAGCCTGTAATGCAGCCTTGCGGAAGTGGGCTGGCCCCCGAGAACTGGATGCCTGCGCATGTATGGTCATGACAGAACTAGCACCTGTGGAATTAAGCTCCAGGGCATCAATTCCTCATGCACGTTAGTCTCGGTACCAGACTATTCACACAGCGGAATATTCTGGTAACGAGACTACGTGCACGCCCTGTCGGAAAATCGGAAAGGATGGTCTTATCAATGGACTTGCTAGCATAGTTCTGCCATAGATAATATATCTACGGGGGGGGGGGCAGGCACTGGGATCTCCCCCCCCCCCCCCCCCCAGAATTTGAAATGGTTTGATGTCGTAATGCGGTGGTTTTGACACCTACACATCTGCTACACAAAAGGTAGGATGCAACTAGTTGCTATGCCTCTTTGGGAACTGGGTAGTCTCGGTCCCAGACCCAAATCCAATCCCAGCCCAGATCGCTTCCAGTATCACGCGTGATACTGGAAGCGATTCGGGCTGGGATTGGTTTGGGTCTGGGACCGAGACTAGGAACTGGGTAGCCAATGTAGCATGGTCTACTCTCCAAGTTTTGATCGTAGACAGACTTTTTCAGACATTCAGACACAACTTGCACGATTGTGCCAGACTACTGCAAACGAGCTGTGTCGTTTTACGCAACTAACCCGTAGATTAACTTTTCATGTCTAATCAAGCATGGTTTGATCAAAGTCCGGTGATCAGTGGTGTCCGACAATCGGTAATTCAGTTTCCAACCTCCTCTGATATCACACTAGCTGCAAAGTTTCTAGTTACACTGTGAGCTACAGGCTCTCACACCACCTTGAACAGCTCAATATGCCCTGATTATGTACAACATGTACATTGTAATAGCACTTACTATCTTGAGGTACGTGTATGTTCCCCCTCCCTCTCCACTTCAGCTCCGTCCCTCACAGTGGACACTGTCCTGACTGCTGTGCAGGGAGTGAACTACCGGGCACTAGCGGAGGGGCTTCTCCATGCAGAGTACTTAGCAGAGAGAAAAGTGTTCTACCCCAAACTGGACGAGATTGAACTGCTATACCAATCTCATGAAGACCATCTTCGTGCTGTGATTGAGTGTTGGATGCAAGGAGATGGGAAAGACGAGAAACCATCTTGGAGGAGGATCATTTGTGCATTAGATGATGCAAAAGAGACGAGAATTGCTAACAACATACGACACCATGCTGAACCTGTCCCAGGTAAGTCATGACACTCAATCAGTGTACCCACAGTGTGTGAGTCCTGCCTGACATTAGATGGCAATCACAAAAACATACCCGATATGACTGTGTACATGACCACACATGTAAGGATCTACTCTACTCCCACTTCGTCTACTACATATGATACCCCAAAGGATCAGGTGTGCCAATATCTGGCATATGGCACAACTATGACATCATCACTTAACAACTCACATCACAAAGCACCATCCAATCAGGCACATATGCAATAAATTAGCTCGTTCCCAGGCCACACGGATATTGGCACACCTGATCCTTTGGGGTATCATGGAATAATTGGGCAAGCCTCCTGAGTGAGCCTTACATAGTCGTGTTCTCAGGATGTCCATTTGTCTTTGAGGTACGGTAGCCGTTTAGCGCATGACCGTATATACAGGTGGAAAAATCATAATGTGGCGCTGCGTGCCAGCGTGATGGACGACCAGCATGATTTGCATGACGGTGGTGGAGCCAGCTACGTTTGCACCGGTAACGCTACGAGGTGAACTACGTACTACGAACTTGAGACTGTGTGAACGAATGGGCTCAACATAGTCTAGCTACGTACTACAAACTTGAAACTGCAGACCGCCATGAACGAGAATGGGTTCAATGTGGTCTACAAACTTGAAACTGCAGACTGAGCGGAGGATGAGCTACGAACTTGAAACTGCACTACCTTGAAACGGCACGCTCATCAACCAGAGGCTCAAGGTAGTATGCTGCAGTGCCCTTGCTCTGGACATTCAGGCCCCACCCCCAGTTTCCCTCAACCTCTGCTCGTTACTATCAAGTTATGAATAGACTCAGATCACGTTCACCAGCTCGTACTATACAGCCAGTCTTTTCCCATAGGCAGCTAGCGAAAGGATCATCTGAATTTACCCACGGATAATGTATGACTGTGATGCCAGCAGTGTTGTTTGCGGATTCAAGATCTACCAACTCACTAAATTCCGCTAAACTAGAGGTGCTCATGAGAGCACGTACCCCGTGCATTCCCTACTCAAAATGGAGCACCTGTAACATGCATGTTCCCTGTACCCAACCGACAATTACATGCGTAGAATTCCATGCATGGAATGTACCTGACAGATTCCAGATAATGGATGAAAACATGCATGTACCATGTATGTTCCCTGCAACATGCATGGTACTGACCTGTATAGCGCAAAAAATATGGTATGCTGCAGTGCATGCAGCGCCCTTGCTCTGGACATTCAGGCCCCACCCCCAGCTTCCCTCAAGTTTGTATGCTGTGCCGCGTGGCCAGCCTATGACCATATACTGTTCTTCAGGCGAGCCCCACAATGCCCTAGTATTATATTGATAAGCTGTAGTACTAGTAGCAACTGTTGTATTACCGATTCTCACGTGGCGACTGCACTGCTGGTAGGCTAGTTAGTAAGCCTTCTCAAAAATGACACCTCTGCTCGTTACTATCAAGTTGTGAATAGACTCAGAGCACATCCACCAGCTCGTACTATACAGCCAGTCTTTTCCCAGGCTGCTTCATAGGCAGCTAGCGAAAGGCTCGTCCGTATATACGCACAGGTCATGTATGACTGTACATGTGATGCCAGCAGTGTTATTCGCAGATTCAAGATCTAACAATTTTTCCAACTCACTAATTTCTGCTAGATTAGTATTAATAGTAGCCTTAAGGAATATGACATTGTGTTTGTAGGCGTAGTATGCCTACCCTTGACCATTGTTATGCCACCTTAATATCAGAGTACCGGAATGCAGTATAGTTCTCTATTAATTTTAGGGAAATTTCGAATTCACCCATAATGGGTACAAAACCCCACACCGAGCATACAGATAGAATGGTACTACCTTGCAAATTCTTGCAAATGTACGTACCTTAGAGAGAAACAAATCGATGAAACAGTCTGATTTCGTGTGATCTCATAAAATCTTTCAAAACTTCACTAGCTTATCAACTACAGCAGTTCTTGAGCTACTATACTCACAGAATCTGTTTTGTCATGGACTGGAACTGTTGCTACTACCGTATTAGCTCTGGGGGTTAAAGTACTGCCTTGCACATTATGTACATGCCAGTAGTACAGCTTATATATGAATGTACTAGGAGAATGCAGGGCATTGTGGGGCTCGCCTGAAGCGCAGTGGATGTTGCACCTACCATTACCCCTTTTACAAAGTCACTTAAAGCTCCACAGTTCAAGCACTCTATAAAGCCAATAAAACTTACGATGGGCAATGGCATTTCCCCTTGTTACTTTGCATCTCCAGAGATGGAGTAGCTACTGCAGGCCATCACTAAATCCTAAATCCCATTTTACTTTCTTGTCTAACTTGTCCTGAGTGGATTCATAAACACTGTGCTCCTGCTGACTTATATTAGCATTAACAGATGGACTGGAATGACTGCAAATTTCTGTTCTCCTCACTGTCCTCCCCTTCTGTTTGTGTCTCTCCCTCAGACCCCACCCTCACTGTGGAGAAGGTGATGGAGGTGATGGGGGAGGTGGGAGCATGGGCTGTGGTGGGGACTGATCTTGTTGTCCCCGCGTTCAAGATGATTGAAATCAATAGCCAGTCATCCACTGAAACGGAGAAGAGTCATGCAGTGGCAGAGTATTGGGTCCAGTATGTTCCTCATGCCTCGTGGGAGCGACTTGCCACTGCACTTTACAGGAGCAGAGAGGAGAGAGCAGCAGTGATGGCCAAACAGTACTTACCCAAAGGTATGTCCATTTGTTGACCACCTCAAAGAGTTCTATGGTGTTTGCATTCTAATGGATGCACACCAGTACTCACTGGTAGCATTCTCTATTTGGGGATGGCCAAGCCGTAGTGATGTATTAGCGGGATGATGACCAAAGAAGCTACAAATTAAACCCTAGCTAAACTAAGCATGCAGATGGGATGATACTGGCTAGCAGTTCACAGAAGAATATTTACTCACAGACTTAGAGTAGCTAGGCGGGAGTTGAGAAACAAGTTGCTGAAAAAGTTGTGGTCATTCCAGTCCGCCAAATTGCCATTACCCATTCTCTGTCACATCCCTACATTTTATGAATGGGATGAGACTGAGACCTAATAGCATTTAATTTTCCGCTCTCGTTTCTTCACTTTATCAAGAGGTGAAAAAGGTGATGGGGGAGGTGGGAGCGTTGGCTTAATGGCACTGAAACATCTTAGCACCTTAGCGTGAGGCAACTAATCTGTCCACGTAGGCCGTGATCTTATATAGCTAGTGTATTGTATAAAATATACTTGTATGTGGCAATTGTTAGTCACGCTCAGGAACGCAATTATAATTACTGGTTAAGGTTAACGCAGTGCAATGGTACATCCTGGTTTGCATATGTTTAGTGATGGACAACACTGCGGACAAGTTGAATGAGTTGGAGGGGCCATGCTATGATAGTGGCACAGTGAGAGCCTTGCAAGAATTACAAAACAGAGTGCAAATTCTATGAGATCATGGCCTACACAGAATTTGTGGAAGCCTACTACATGAAGCCTTGCTTGCTCGCATATTTGAGGCATAATACTCTGTACATATTCCTAGTAGACTGTGCTCTTACATTCTAATGGGTGCCCACCAGTACTCACTGCCCTACTGGTGTAGTAGTTGTGCACCATGTATGGTTACTGTACTACAGTGTACACTGTACATGTAGCTACATATCTACCACAACAACCTCATTAAGATTGCCATGTGGATTGTCAACCACATGGTTGTGATTTCCACTGTCAGATGTCACTGAACATTGTACACCATAATGTACATTTCATGTAGCCCTTGTTCCCAGGCCCCGCCCAGCTTTGCGTCGCTTGCAGTACGGAAAAGCTGGGAGAGCCTGGTGTGTTTCCTCACGTGAGCATTACGTAATCGACAACGGCCAAAATTTTCAGGACGAAAAAGCGAAGTTTTGCGTATTGTTCAACCGACTACACGTTCAACGCTTGGTGTGTATGACAGTCACCCCCCGCTACGCGTGGTAAGTTACCTACCTCGTACCTTGGCTGTTCTGAGCCCCAGTTCGCCCACGTTCAATTAAGTCCTTTCTACCACCTTTCTACCCTCGACGTCACACACGTGAGGAAACATACCAGGCCCTTAGCAATCTTTCGTGCAACCGAAAGTGGCGCGCGGGCCAAGGAACGAGGCTACATTTCATGCCCAAAGGTAATACTGTCAGGGTAAACCATGGACCCCCCTAGCTAATGCAACCTTGCAAGTGCATCCAGGATACCAAGCGAGGAAAAGTGAATTGCAGTTAATAAAAGTCTTCCATTACCAGCCCAGTGTGTAGATTCATCATTATAGTGCTAGACTATGCATAGTTGGCGGACTGTCACCAATTCAGAGTCACCAATAATTGCTGTTCCCCCTCAAACCACCTGTCACTGTATAGGTACCCATGCATTGTGTTGCTTGTACTGGTATTGTGGACGTGAACATGATCACTTCCTGAACTGACTTTGTTTATGGGGCAGGAGAGCCATGGCAGGGCTTTGTTGAGTAGCTAGGACACATGCATTATATTTTCCCCATGTTGTCTCCCCACCCAGCTGACCCAACCCTCACCACTGACAAGGTCATGGAGGTGGTGAAGGAAGTAGAGCACCGCTGGGAGGAGTTAGGTCGCTGGCTTAATATTGGACGGATCCTGTCTAAGCTGAAGGACTCTACCGGAGTGATCATCTGCGGATGGAGGCTGTGGTGGACTACTACGTGAAATACCACCCCACCCCCTCTTGGAGGGAAGTGGCTGTGGCACTACAGAACATGGAACTACACAAGGAGGCCGATTCAATCACGACTAAATATGTCAGAGGTATGGAAGTGATTGAATCCTGTGACACGTTTGACTTGTTAGATTAAGGTAGGAAGCACGGCATCGGTGAAATCGCGCAATTTTGCTCATGAATAATTTATGAGATGACGTCACTCGCATACGGTTATTTAGAGTTATTCATCTGTTTACGTTTTCCCATGGCGGCAACCGGAATAAACAAGGGGGGCTTCTCTCTTTGATGCGGCTAGCGGCCCTTTCAAGTTTCAAATCGGCACTCTGATGTGGCCGTGCGGTACTTTGAAGATTTGTTTGAACACTCTTTTTTTTCTTTTTTTTTTCTTTTTAAGTAAAGAGCTATTCTGGCTTATTGAATGTAGCGATGGGCTATCTGAGTGTGAATAGCTAGGTGGAGTGAGCAGGAATGTTTGTGGGTCTGCTGAAGTGGCCGAAGAACAGCCTGGAAAGTGAACAGCCTCCGACAGCTCCCTGGCCAAGGTACTCTAGAGAGTTGACCTTTCGGCATTACAGGCCCCGCCCATTTTTGTGTTAGGGCGAATTTGGCTGGTTTGGTAGCTGGACTGGGCTGGTGAGAGGGAGTAGATGTGTGGCCAAAACTCTGTAACCGAGAGGTGAACGTGGAAAAGCATCCCTAGTTTTGCAGGGGGTAGGTTGACCTTTTGGAAACTGGCCTTGGCTTGAGTCGGTTTTAGTTGGTGTGCGTGGAATTTTTTTTGAAAGCCTAGGGTAGCCAAACCTCTGTTTTTGAGGGTGGCAGTGAGTTTTGGGCTGTAGCCTGCAAGTGAGGAGAGCAGGTGGTAAATCCATCCGTAGTTTTGGGGCCTGTTTTGTGTGTGTATTGATGATGGGGTCAGAGTGTGGGTGGGGCCTTGGAGAGGGTCCAAATTTTCAGTTTCGTGAGGGCCTTAAAATTGAGTTTTAGGGCATTTTCAAGCAGAGGGAGCAGTTTGATGCAAAGTATTGCTGAAACTTGTGTACGCTTTGATGCTGCCCATTTATCCATCAACTTGGTTTCGGAGATCGCGGTACCCATGTTTACTACCTTAAGTAGTTGATGGCCAACAGCCAAATTTTATTATGGGGTCCAGTGTTACTCATTTCCGAGCATCTTAGCACGTGGCATCTATTCTGACTGTGTAGGCCGCGATCTCAGCTAGAGTTTGTACACACATGTATAATTAATAGTTAGTTACAAGTAGGAATTCCATTACTAGTTAAAGTTAACACATGTGCGATGGTACATCCTGGTCGACCGGTCGATGTCTATGTGCGTTTAGCAATGGACACCACCAACCGGCTGGACAAGTCGGTGCAGCACAGTCAGCCGCTCGAGCTCAGCATTGGATACTGTGAGCTAACCACACCATCAGCTTCAGCACTTGGGGATGCATGCACTACTTCTGACATATCGCTTGCAATCAACTTCTGACTACACATGGCCGACCTACTACATGAGGCCGCACCTATTACTTATGCTAACGTGCACGGGTCAGACCTACGTGGGCATATGCATATTCCTAGTTAAGATAGCACTCATCAGGGAACCAGGAGCACATAATAACGTTCTTTACGTCATTATGCGCTCCTGAGGGAACCAAGTAACGCTGCCAGTCATTATCTTGTGATCATCATGACAAGTGGAACTACAAAACCAATGGTTCATTATCATTGCTGCACAACTCCAATACTGAATCTAATATGCCAGCCATAAAACAATGCAACACTCTCTGTGTCTGATTTACACGCACTGACTGTAATTGCATTGTTCCAGCTGACACACCATCCAGTATAGCAGTGTAATCTTCCTCTCACTGCCGAGGGGTCTTAGCTAGTGCAGTGCCATTAGCCTCGTACCCAGGCCCTAACGCGGAACGTGGAAGAGGGCCTGGTGACACTTGGCAAAATTCCCGTATGTGCTCAGTGAGCGTAATTGCGTAAACGATTACATTCCTTACTTGGATGCATTCGAAATCACCCAGAAGGTAGCTGTTGGTGATGGCTAAGTAGAAAGTCCTTGCCAAGGAGCGACCAGAGGTGAGTCTTGAATGTTACAACAGCGGTTTTATCAAATGGCTACAGTTTTCACGGGGTAAAGAATGGAATTACAATGCAGTAATTGGCAATGGACGAACGTGATTCACCTACCCGAAATCAAAACTGCTGAGCTCAGCACATACGGGAATTTTGCCAAGTGTCGCCAGGCCCACTTCTGCGTTCCGCGTGTGCAGGGCCGGATCACTGTAAAAGATATAGATCCACTGGACGCTGCCAAAGGCAGTGTGCAGAGGTGTGAACCGCTGATCTGTCCGCGCAAAGCACGGAAAAAAATTTTCACCTTCATTTTTCAGTTATTAGGATAGGCTTTCATGGCACCTTTTGTGCTTTGCACTGCAAGTTCCAGATGTAAGAGGATTGCAGGTCCAGCGGCCGCCATGTGCTTCTTTCTTGCTGAAATTTCTCTTGCGCAACGTAATACGTACTTACACGTAGCTATACTGGACGAAAAGCCGGGCGGGGCCTGGGAACGAGGCTAGGTACGACGGATCGAATCGCCACAGCTTATAATTAGCTTTGTTCCCAGGCGCCTGGGAACGAGGCTATGACCCGATCACGAGTACGAGTGCGAGTGTCGATCGACTGAGCGCTCGATGTTGCCTCGATGCTCGAAGTCCCGATGGAGCGACAGGTAAAAAAAAAACTACCTGGCCTGAGAATTGGGTGGGCCATGGCCCACCCGGCCCACCCTGCTGCACCGGCCCTGGTGTGGACCTGGGAATGAGGCTACAGTGGCATAATCAGAGACATACCAACCAATTGTTCACTTTGTGATATCAGCACCAAAGTTGGAACATACACAGAATGAGCATTTTCAGACGTTGAAATTGTACCTGTTTCAGCCATGGTGGCCGGTTTCCAAATGACTGGAACTCTGTAGGTATATAATTATAGTGCCCGGCTGTGGTTTGTATAGTGACTGGTAGAACAGCAGACAAACAGTGTATGAATTTACTAGCACAACCTTCAACTTCTAAAGCCACTTAAAATTCCACAGTAATAAATTCATGACTGGGCCTAACCTGCTTTGAAACCAAAGAGGATGGGCTTCTGCTAACTACATCATGAGCTTATAATACGATATGTACTCTATAGTATCACATGAAGTTGGTAACACTTCCACCATACAGCGAGTGAGAAGTCCAAGGAGCTGTTTGATGAGGCAATGACACATGGATACGTGGAGGCAAGGGACATTAACGCGCTCATTCTGGGAGCAGCAGGAACAGGAAAGAGTCACACCATCGCGTTAATCATGGACGAAGATCCACCCGCTGTCCGCCGTAGCACACCATGTGCTACAAGACCAGTTAGAGCCGTATCGAGGACTAGGGCTGAGAAAAGAGGTAATAAGTTTGTCCGAATAACCCACGATCAACTTGCGCAGACTATTGCTGACACATCCACAATGCTTCCATCAAAGCCTTCGCCTCCTGTGAATGCTAAAATCCCAGCTAGATCTTCCAGCACACCCACAGAAGCAGGTACTTCAAAGCCACAAACTGGCCATCCAGAGCACACGATACCATCCTCCATCACCGATGAAACCCCGTCCTCGGTCTCCACTTCTGCCAAAGATGAGCTACTTCGACGCATCGAGATGTCACCACATGCATACGCAAAGAAGGCCTTCAAGAGGGATCGAATCAGTCTGATTGACACTGGGGGACAGCCTCAGTTTCATGAGGTACTCCCCATATTCATGAGAGATACTTCAGCCACTATGTTTGCAATCAGGCTTGATGCAAGTCTCAGTGACCACCCACTGATTGAGTACTTTGATGACAATGGCGAGCGTGTTGGCATCCCGTATTACTCAGCTTACACCAACGAACAGATTCTGAGACACTGCATGAGGGTAATGCAGTCACAGGCATCCCAGTCTGAGGAGGGCATCTGTCCCAATGCAATCTTCATAGGGACCCACAAGGATCTGGAGGAACACTGCCGAGAATCAAGAGAGGAGAAAAATCAAAGGATTCGAGATATGCTCCTTCCTGCAGTACACGATGATGTCATCTACTGTGGTGAAGGGTTGAAGGAGCTCATTTTCCCATTGAATGCCAAACACCCTGGGCCTCAGGAGCGAGAATTTGCAGCAGAAATAAGAAGAGTGATAGTGGAAAGATCGCATGTGAAACCAAAGCAAATCCCACTTCGATGGTACGCCCTTGAGCATGCACTTGAGAAGCGGATGCTGGAACTAGGGCGAGGTGTGCTCAGCAAAGCTGAGGGGTTTGCAGTGGCACAAGGATTTCACTTCGATGAGGAGTCATTTGAGGAAGCTTTGAAGTACCTTGACAATCTAAACATTCTCTTCTACTACAAAGACGTGCTTCCCGACATAATCTTTTGTGACTCCCAGGTGCTTCTTGACAAGATATCAGAATTAGTGGAGCAAATCCACAGGTTGAAAACCGATCCAAGTCGAAACAAAGCAGTTGAAGGTAAGCTCCTTCGATTTCGTGATCAGGGAATTGTGACCCTAGAACTCCTTAGCAAGGCGGAGTTTTCAAAACATTATGTTCCAGGCCTTTTTGGTCCTGTCCAGCTGCTGAAGCTTTTCACGAAGCTCCTCATAGTGTCCCCGATCACTGAACAGGAGTACCTCATGCCCTGTCTCTTACCAGTGACAGAGGACCCCACTCTTCTCTCTCCAAGTAGCAGTGTCCCTTCCCTGCTGTTTTACTTCCCCCACAGTCCTCTAGTTGGAGTGTTCTGTGGTCTAGCAGCGTACCTTCTTTCTCAGGCCAAATGGAAGCTGCTCTTTGATGCTAGCAGTCAATGTCCAACCAAAGTTGACCGAAACACCATCGTGTTCGAAGTCCCAGGAGATCGTCCTGGAAGAATCACATTGACCGATTCGTTTTCAACCTACTTCCAGGTGAGTATTCAACTTCCTGCAGCCATTGCTTCAGAGCTGTCTCCGGAAGTGTGTCCACAAATTCGTGAAACAATCATTGCAGGCTTGCGCAGTGCGTTGCGAACTCTCCATTACAACCATTCTGTTCCACAAGATGCCTTCTTCTGCTCAGGTGATCATATTAGTTCTACAGGTACATCCACTCCACACAAGCACGTCGCCACAGTTGAAAGCAACCGTAGGTGGATGACTTGCACCGTGAATCGAGCTGAGGTCTGCAGCAGACTGACAGAGCAGCACCTGGTGTGGTTCCCTCAGACTTCTGGTGCAGTTGGTACGTGTTATGGTGATGAGGTTTGAGTACATGGTCATCATGTGACTGATAGTGTGGTTGTGGGATTACTCTGCTTATGTCTTGGTCTGAATACACTTCTCATCTCTTTGTTTATACCTTTACAGAAAAACTGTCTGAGCTGAAGCTTTCACCACCTGCTGTGAAGGACACAATTGGCATCCTCGGTATGTTATGTATTATGATGTGTACCTACACCTTGATAACATTAGCTATTAACTGCATCACTGTGGATGAAGAACTAACGGCGTGTATCGTAATATTATTCCACAGGTACACCTCCCTCAGATGTAGCAGGCCAACTGACTCCCAAGGTCTGCAGTCCCGGTGCATCTGGAGCCATCACTGCTGGTATGCATGAATAGATCTCTCAACAGTCAGATATGTTCTTTAGTTTCTGCTAGGTTTTATGGTAAAGGAATTGCCAATAGCACTATTTAACCAACAGCAGAAGCAGACTGTCAGTACAAATATATTGAAAAGCGAGATTTTTCCACAAGTATCAGACTTAGGAAAGAAAACTTGTTATAGTCGAGGGGCAACCGCACTCCTGGTAGCCGCGGTTAAACGGTAGCACAAGCTAAGTGTGAGAGTTCGTTCCAATTATCACACATCACGTGAGTACCATGACGATAGCTATATATATATATAGAGCTCTGTATAGACCTAGAGAAGATCAGTAAGTAAAGTAGCCGCGTTGCAACCTGGCGCGCCGTAGCGCAAGCTAAGTATTGCAATAAGTTCCAATTAACGCACATGCCACGTGGCAACCACGCTCAGTCGCAATCGCTGCAATGGCGACCAAAAGGAAGACAAGACATTATTACAGCACTCACAACTGAGCCAGCACGGTGAGTTTGGCATGTAAGCGTCAGCGAACGACAGCGATCACGGCCGTGTGGTCAGAATCTTCGTGTGCCTTTCCTAAGAACGGTACTGCCACCGGAAGTCGATGGAGCGCTCGAGCAATGGCGGCCAACGGCGAGACAAAAGCGCTCATATCTCCACCACCAAGGTTAGTTTCAGCACCAACTTTTATCATTCAGGTCAGTGCAAGATAGCGATCACGGCGGTGTAGTCAGAATCTCTGTAGGCCAAGCCTAAGTACTCAAACATTATATTATATTGTATTATATTATATTACGCGGCATAATTTTTCCCCTACCAGGAGTGTAATTAATTTCATAGTAGGCATGCATGGTTTAATTTCTATAAACCACAGCTGTCACATGGCTGCAGAATAATTGTTAACCACAATAGGTACCTTTGATCCACCCACACGCTAAAGTACAATGTGTTTGATTCCTGTGTATTTTGTGTTGCAGATACGAAGCCCAGGATGGCCCAACTGATGAAGCTGAAGACTACGAAGGGAGAGAGGGTGAACATCATTGAATCGGTTGCTCCAGTTTGGAAGGATGTCAGGTTCCTCATGGACCTCGACCCAGAGGGACGAAGAATTCGGTGCATCGACGCAGAACATGCACACAAACAGAACGGTCTACGCATCTGCTGCCGGGAGATGTTCGAACTATGGCTAGACAGTCCAGATGCCACCTGGGGAGATCTGATTGAACTGTTAGTTGACTCAGAACGAAAACAACTTGCTGAACAGGTTAAAGATGCACTGGGTTTGTAACTTTGTATATGTGTTCTATTGAGCTTTTCTTCCCTAGACTATTGTATCAGGTGTCATTAAGTTGTCAGTGTTTTAATTAATTTGTGTACCACTTTGTTGTCACAACTTCAGTGCACTGTAAACGTCTATCAATTTTTTAACCAAGTCTGTACTAGGTTTGTAACTTTGTAGACGCATGCTATTGAGCTCCTCTTTATGTTCATTCTGTTGTCAGTGTTGTTAATTTTTTTTTGTTGTCACAACTTCAATGCATTGTAAATGTCCGTCATTTTGAAACAAGAGCTTTGGACCAAGACTCATTTCCTTTGTCATACATAGTAATACTACTATAGTGCATGGGATTGTTGCAAAACAAAATTGGCAATTCCCACATGCATGCATGCAACATCGTGAAACCAATGAGATGAATTTGCTAGTGAGCTGCATGCATAACTGTAAAACATACAATTAACCGTGCATGCAAAATACATAATATAATCGCATTTCGAGTTGCAATAATTCGTGCTTACAATATTATTAATACATGACTGCATGACTTTTTTTTGTGATCGTATAATTATACTGGCTATTGGTACTTCAGGAAGTATGTCATGTGCATGGTTAGGGCCATGCACGCCAGCTAGGTGTTGAATGTGTGCATGTCCATTACCTATACAAGTATACGCTTAATAAAATTTCGATTCTAGCTGCTGGACTAAAATTGCCTGCATGATCAAGTGCGTGCATGCTATACTGCTAGCCTCGTTCCCATGCATTATATTTGCCTATGCAGCTATATACATAATAATATATAGCTTTCCGTACTCCTAGCAATAATTATTAAGTTAATTAACCCTTTAAGCCCCATTGACGCATAAATGCATCATTTAGACCCTATGCACTTGTAGGGCTTCTCGTCAGTCCAAAAAGTGACCAAAATGGCTTTAGAGTTTTCAGCGTGCACCCCCACTAAACGTAAGGCAGGGGCGATTTTTGATTTTAATTGAAATTCATTGACCCCAGGATTTTTGCTTCTAATGAGATTCATAGACCCCACCCAGGGCCTACAGAAAACATGTGAGCCATCAGTCAGATCTGGCCCAAGTTTAGGGAAATCCTGGGTGAAAATCAGGCTGACATCCAACTTTGACCTCCGATTGCTGGGCTTGTAGGGGTCATGAATATCATTAACGGTATTGCCGGAGGGGGCTCTCCATGTAGTCTCGGTACCAGACTACTCTCCATGTGTGCGAGCCCCACCAAGTCTGGCCACTGAGGAGCGAACGCTGTGGGAGAGGGTACCTATGAAAGTGGTGTGCGCTGAATGCATGAAAAAGTGTCATCTTGGTAGGAAGAATTGGGTAGTTAAAGGGTTGATATGTGCATGGAGGATTAATGAATCTCATTAAAAATTGGCAAACCATCCCAACAGTGCGAGTCAAGGCTGTCTTGAGAGCCCATCCACACCAACTATGAATCTGTAAAGCTGCGCATGCATGGGTGCAGGGAAATGAGGCTGCACCACTACTGCTATGTAACTATACTATATACAACTGTCTCTCAACCAAAAAAAAATAGTCCCTATACTGTGCATGGTCATGAGTGCTCCCAATCACACTGACCAACAATATGGACACGGTACAATTACATATTGTATATTATTATTTTCGGTATATAGCACCAGAAACATTTTTATCGATGAACAGAACAATATTAACTTGCAAAGAAAATATCGGCATTTTAGTTTCAGAAATATGTTCAGCAAAACTGCATTACTAAATGCAATAGCATAGTCCTCAGACAGTAATCTCTCTGAGTGTGTACGACCAATTAATGCAGAGTCAGTTCTGATAAGAGTAAGGAGAGGAGTGTCCTGGGGACGTCCTCACACCCAGTGCTGTGCCATACTCTGTGAGAGGAAGGGACTGAATGACCTCATATACAAAGAGTGGCACACAGGACTAGTGAACTGTATACACAACAGGTGGGAGTACAGACCTACTGACTAGCTCACACTCCCCTACAATGCATTCTCCTAGTTATCAGTAGATCTAAAGGGGGGCTGCACACAGCAAATAGCACTGTACCTTCCAGTGCTATTCAAACAATACTTTAAGGTAGCACATACCCCTTTACGTTAGGTTACCTTCAACCGTCGGGGGCCCTCGACGGTTAAAGGTAACCTAACGTAAAGGGGTATGTGCTACCTTACCTTAAGGTAACCTAACGTAAAGGGGTATGTGCTACCTTACCTTAAGGTAGCACATACCCCTTTACGTTAGGTTACCTTTAACCGTCGGGGGCCACCTTAAGGTAGCACATACCCCTTTACGTTAGGTTACCTTAAGATACATTAAAGGGGTATGTGCTACCTTAAGGTAACCTAACGTAAAGGGGTATGTGCTACCTTCAACGGTTAAAGGTAACCGTAAAGGGGTATGGTATGTGCTACCTTAAGTGTTCCCTTCCTTACCTAAACGTAGCTGTTCATCTTGTGTCAGAGAGTAACTCGTGTACACGCACACATGCACCCTCCTTCGGCCTCCTCCTCCTGCCACTCAAGCCAGCAACACAGACACGACTCCAGAGCAGCAGTCGGTAGAAATGTTTTCAACTGTATGTTTGGAGGTAAGGAATAGAGCTGGTCCATACAGAACATCCAAACACACATTCACACGGCCATGAGAGGTCAATTCCTGGCTAGCTACACAGAGGGTCAGTACTGAAAGTGAATGTCTGATCTGGTGGGACCTCAACACTGCACTGACAGCTTCTGGTGCAGCTGTACACTAACATGTAGAACATGTACACATGTAGCCACACCGCCTTATTGAAACGGTCTAGCCTCGTTCCCACTGCCAGTATTTGATCGCTTCCAGTATGAAACACGGCGGGGAAGGCCTGGGAGATCTGGCCACATGTGGTGCCACCAAGTAGACACATGGTAGACATATGGAGGGTGGTGGCCAGCGAAGAATCTCAACGTCCTGTCTTGTACTGTCCGTCCAATGGCTGGATATCAGAGTGTTCGCAAGGCAGACAATCAATACCATTTGTTCACAATGACGGGACAGATTGACATGAAAACAGGTATTATAACGGTTGGGCCCACCCTCCGTGTGTCTACCATTCGTCTACCTGATGTCACCGCACGTGACCAGATCTCCCAGGCCTCCCCCCACCTATTTCATACTGGAAGTGATCAACTACTGGTGGTGGGAACGGCCTGGGAACAAGGCTAAAATATGTCAGCTGTGCTGCTAGAGGAGGAACATACTTGGCCCTTTCTAATTACTACGACTACACTGTGATTTTGGCACAAATGCGACTGACATTCAAATCGATTTTTAGGACAAGACGGCACAAGGCCAGGCAGGCATGATGGGCCGGCAGGCAGGCTGGGAGGCATGTGAACTCATTTATAGAACATCATTTAACTAAGGCTCTTTTCCTGCTGAACACACTGCAGCTTGATATTCTCAATGACAAGTCTTGTTTTCAAAGTTCCATTTGCTACATGTGTACTGCCATTGGTGGGGAGAATGTCCAAGGAACCAGCAGCTACAGCACACTCCCTGTTTCCTTAGCAACAGCTACTGGACCATTGTTTACATGCCCTAAGCTGACATAAGCACATGCATCCTATAGACTTGACCTTTGCATAATCAGGTTCATCACAAGTCACATCCCAACCCTGGTAACTCAACACCACTGTGGGAGGATAGTTCATTCAAGGGTCACCCCATGTGCCCCACCCTCTCCAAGAAGTTGAAAGTGGAAGTTATGTATAAAGAGAACTTGACTGGAAAAGTCATGTCCCCCTGACCCCATGATCACCACACAGTCTGCAGAGTGATGGTCGTATACTGTAGGCAACCAGCTCGCAAATGCTGAACTTGATGGGAATGTTGAGCGAGACCTGTGATCAGTGGTAGCCTCATTCCCAGGCTGCTTTCTCTCCTCCCACACGGCCTGGGAATGAGGCTATGATCGGCGGGTTCACCATTGAACACACCCACTCACACCACTGCTGTAGTAAGCGTTAGAGCATGAGATTGCCAACGAATGCCCCCGCATGAGTCTCACACGCAATGCGCGAGTCTCACGCACAATGCGTGAGAGTTGGCATGTCAAGCTTAACACATGGATGACTCCAGGTAGTTGCCTCATTCTCAGGATATACACTCAGTTCCTCCTCTCCTGGGAACGGGGCCCAAATAAAGAAATTGGACAAAGAGCTAGAATTCACTCCAGAGGACTTCGGCCCAGCATTTGCTCAAAAATCAAGGAGGGCTGCTATCAAACCTGCTCAGGGATTGGATGACCAAGAAATCCATCTCACTTGCCATAGCTGACCTTTGTGTATTTGAGCACAGCCTCTGTTGGATCTGGTCTATGCCAACCTTCCCAGGTGCAGCACTCTCAGCACTCTTGCACTCATGTGGCACCACTTCCACGACCAGCACCATGGGAACATGGGAAGAGCATGTGCTGCATATGTGTGTGTGTGTGTGTGGGGGGGGGGGGGGGGGGGGGGGGGACGGGAATGTAAGGGAAGAATCACAACGTTATGAAGTTCACTAGAGACCACAAGTCTTAGAGAGTACTAGAGATTACTAGAATTGACATTCAGAGAACATTAAAGAGTATTAGAGATTACCCCAGAGAGAACTATAGATTACTACAACTTGCCAATGATTTCGGCATGCTCCTTTACCTCAAGGACACAATTAATCACAGTAGAGTGTTCAACAAAGAAGCCTTATAAGTCAAATGTAGGTATGAACTTACATCACCATGTCAGCAGTCACTGCCATCCCTTGGGACACTGCATGACATCATGGCCATCTCTGTCCAGAACCCTCACCTGCACAACAGACACATGTGTACCATCAGCACATCACGAGTAGAATAGGGCCACAATCAATTCACCTAGTTCGATGATTGCATCAAGTTACAATGACGTTAGTTTACATGACTGTGCGAGTGAGGCAATTTTTTTCAGTTTAGCATTTAAACCTCGAATCGGCAGTCTTGTTCCCTAGGAATGTTCAACCTGTTCTGACCCTTAGCATCTAGAATCTTCGTTGCACATGGGCCATCTACCTAATGTGAAGTTCAGGACGGTGAGAGGTATTCCTCAAGATACCAGGCAATTTACCTGGTATTCCTGAGTGCGGTAGGGGAAAAACGTGTTCCTTGTTGCGGGACCTACTATCTCTGCTGAAACAGCAAGAGAACACTGGAAACACTCTTTGAGGCATCATTTGAGGTGAAACCGTTGGTCATAGTGGAACACTTCTATTACATCGCAGGAAGCATGGGGCCAGCGAATCCATCACCGAGTACCTTGCTGAGCTACGGACGCTCACCACAAACTGTGAATTGTGAAATAAATAATTTCTATCTAAGCTATAGAGGGATCGCCTCGCGTGTTGTCTCAGAAATGCTAGCATCCAGAAGCGTCTCTTGTCAGAGACTCTCACAAAGGCTGGCTGCGGAAAATAATGCCAAGAGGTTCCACAGGGATCGATGACGGGACACAAAATCTATCGAGTGACTCCTCCGGGAGGAATACACTCTACCAAACCTGAGAAGGCCCTAGTCTTCTGGGCAGAGATTGGATAAAGCTGGACTGGAAAAGTATTTAGTCGGCTTCCTTGTCTGAACAAACCAGCCTTGCTAGGGGAGTACCCGGAGGAGTTTGAAGTTTGATGAACACCTTTCAAGCATATCTACAATTGAAACCTCGGCTAAAGTTCCACAAGGCCCAACCTGTGCTTTTCGCCCTAAACCAGTCCATTTAACGAGAATTTGGTCACCTAGAAGGGGAAGGGATTATCATCGAGGTCACACACAGCCAGTGGGCGGCACCAGTGGTACCTGGTCCCAAGGGTGAAGAATTAGGCTGTGTGGTGACTACAAGGTCACCAATTATGGAGGTTGATGAGTACCCTCTACCAAACCCGAGGATTTATTTTCAACCCTGGCTGGGGGTAGGTAGTAGTTCAGCAAAATAATCTCACCTCTATGGAGTGTTTTAGCACCAAAATTCAAATGCCGGTTCCCAAATTTGACGAGGTTGCTCAGAAATGTTATGAGGTCGCTTAAAACAGTTATGCGGTCGCTCAGAAATGTTATGAGATTGCTCGGCTATATCAGGGGGTCGGTCGGCAATTCTGAGAGCGCTACAATTTCAAAACCAGCCTATCCAAGCCAGACTACTGTGGTCAGAGCAGGCCTAGCCACGTACAGCTCCAAGACACAGGGCCAGGCATGCACGTGCATGTTATTGATGGTTTGACCCTGTGGACCCCACAGTGCCATCGAGTTGTGATCGAGCTTTGTCTAGCCAATTATCAGGTCTTGTTCCTATTGCGCAATCAAGGCCTGGGAACGGGACAGACATTGTTTGTAAATGTGGTCAAGTGTACATGTAAGCCACACCCACACGTGGACAGCAAAGAAATTAGTTGTGGTCACCTCTTGCAAATGTATTCCAAACGTTCAGCTCCCTCAGAGATTTGAAACTTCCAGGCAATCCAAGCAGCTGACCGACGATCCTATGACCATGCGACTGCACATGTTCGAGCGACATTACCTCGTAACATTTCTGAGCGACCTCATAATATTTGCATACGGGCGTTCGAATTTTGGCACTAAATGCTCCATACACCTCATGCTACCGCTGATGAGACTCACAGTCAACTGCTCATGGAACAAGAATTCACACTCGGCTTGACCTATTGAAACCGAGTCGTGACCGATATGTCAGCAGTAAGCAGAATCAAACATGCGCACCCACAAGCATTCCTCATCGGCTATTTTGATTGCTAGAAACCTAAGACCAGGAGCGCCATGGCTACCAGGTGTGGTGGTGGAGAGGCTCGGTCTGCTGATATAACTCATGAAGGTAGGCAATGGCCAGCTAAGGAAACGCCATGTGGACCATCTTGTGGATCAATGGTGATACACCCTCCGTCCCACAAACTACTCCCTCCAACTCATGAGTCTGATTGGACCAGCCCGGAAAGTATCCCCCAATCGACTGAGCCCGATACTCCAATTACCGGACCATGCAGTATATTGGATACGAACATTTTGACGTTACCATCAGCGGGAGCACAGAGCTCTGGATCGATTTGTTTAAACCATTTACTTTTGATTTGTTGATTATTAGTTCTTGCATCATCTTTGATTATATCACATCTTCACTGGAACTTGTTTCAGTTTTCTACTCTGTAGCTGTGGATGGGAATGTAACTAAGCTATTGTGTCCAGAATCCATGACGTAAGCTGTGCTGCGGATCACATGCTAAAATCCCCCAGGCCTTCTCCCCGCAGTTTGCGATTAAAAACTAGAGTAGAAGGCCGGGGAACGAGGCTATGTGTGCTCTGGTCTCCCTCTCTGTAAAGTGATTTATGTGTTGGCATGACTGTTATTGATCAGAGCGAATCCACTGCCACTGAAGGTATACATAAGACACTACAGGAGGAGTGGCTTGGGAAGGATACAAGAGGGAGGGGGGGGGGGGGGGGGGTATTACTTGATGACAGCACCACCAGTGAGCACATAATGGAAACGTACCAGATCTAGAAAGGGACATGATCTATTCCCTGAGTGGGGGGGGGGGGGGGGGGGGGGGGGGGGGGGGGGGGGGTATTACTTGATGACAGCACCACCAGTGAGCACATAATGGAAACGTACCAGATCTAGAAAGGGACATGATCTATTCCCTGAGTAGATTTGATACTGCCTGCAGCATACAACAAACAGAACAAAGTTTTAGCAATGTACCCGAGCAGTTGCCATACTCTTCATCAACGAGCTTGTAGGCACTCCTTGCTCTCCACCTTCCTCCTTAAGGCCTTTGGCTTAGCTAGTCGGTAGAAGATATCACGTTCGTCTTTGGACGTGAGGCCCATTCTGCATGCAGTAGCCGGTAGTGCTAGTACTGATGGGACTCGAATAAACTCTAAAACCTCGTCCCCAGACTCCATGGAGTCCGCATGGGAACGAGGTTAGAATTTCATCATTCATTCATGGAGTACCAGACTAACTGCCTGCTGAAAGGCATTCGGAGTAAACGGGAGGCGTAGATCGAAGAAGGCCTGAGAAGTTAACTACAACGACAGCAAAAGAAGGAGTGCCAATGGCAGGAGGACCTACCAGAGGATCGAGGTGAGTAGTACCAGAAAACGACAAAGACGCGGACACGCTCCTCGTTGGTTGTGGTCTGCGCGTGCACATTTGCCAGGCACGCGCAATTGTTTCACCGCGGATACTAACCAATCAAATTAGAGCGTTTACATGGCTGGGTCACGCGTTGCCGGCTGGCTCCCTGCGAGTATATAAAGAGCATCAAATTGTATCTTTGTCATTCGGGTTAGGTTTAGCTCGGGTTAGGTAAAGGTGAGGTGAGCCCTCACCCTAACCCAACCCTAGCTATGACCTTTCACCGCCAGGGTGGGGTGGGAGCATGGGAAGGGGGGAGCATGGGAGGGGGGGGGGGGGAGCATGGGAAGGGGGGAGCATGGGAAGGGGGGGGAGCATGGGAGGGGGGAGCATGGGGGTGGGTGGGGCTGGGGAGGGGGGAAGCATGGGGGTGGGTGGGGCTGGGGAGGGGGGAGCATGGGGGGTGGGGCTGGGGAGGGTGGGAGCATGGGGGGTGGGGCTGGGGAGGGTGGGAGCATGGGGGTGGGTGGGTGCATGGGGGTAGGTGGGCGGGGCTGGGATGGGTGGGGCCGGGGGTTGGTGGGAGCATGGAGGTGGGGCTAGAGTATAGGTGTGTAAGATGGTATCAAGTATAATTTTTGAATGTTGTTCGTACTTCAAACAGTGGATTTTCAAAATGGGAACACCATTAAATTCAGCACAATTTCTTAGCCAAATCATGCAATGTTTAATGAAACAATTGAGGATAGATTCGGGGTGCATGCAGAGCAAATTATAATTATTTTCCGGTGTTCTGACAAATGTCAGAACAACTTCAGTTTTGATCTGACATTAGCAAAATCTGGCCGGACGTTTAAAATTTGGTTGCTCATACATAATTATTACACATAATGTGCACATTCAGTAATTGGTATTTTGTTATAATCACGAGTCATATAATAGGGAGAGGAAGCGACTATTGGTGGTCATCTGCTGCAAAGCATCATCTTTAGCACAATAAAGTATGGCTATGAGCTCCTCCTCCACATTACCTACATCAGTTGTCCCATCTATTGGCAGCCCAAAGAAATGGCTTCCGCAGGAATGTGAATTAAAGAAGCCCTGACGCTGACTTCTAGCAATGAAGCCAGTGAAAGACTTGGCCGACGAGGGAGTTCTATAGGCGTGGCCTACATCTACCGCACGGCGCTCTTCCAGCGCTGGATATTTGGCAACGGGGATATCGATACTCTGTTTGGCCATAACGAAGCACAGATCGAATTTCCTCTCCATTCGCGACCGCGTGTCATGATCCAAAGTCGACAAGCTTCGCGCCCAATCGTCGATGTCAGCACTGCTGACCCGCCACTCGCCTTCGCGCGATGTGCTCGCAGTCGTGCCATTTCCGCCTTATGGACCTCGCTAGTAGCATGGTCAAGCACAGTGCTCACTTTTTGGTTCGTTGAACCAGAGGTCCAGGCCCTCCAGAAATTCTTCAGACTGCTTTTGTACTTCTTACACACGGCGCGCAGTAGAGAGAAGCCACGTGGCGCTTGTCTCGCTCGAGTTCACATCGAAGCCAGGACAGCGTTTGATGGTCCCGCTCGTGCTCATGCTGCCACTTTCGAACGTAGCCTTTGTCACTTGGCGCTTGTCACACTTTGTGGAAGGTCCTGCCTCGCTAGCGCTCGATGGGCGTTTTCCGTCCGGCCATTCTGTCAGACCAGCACTATAAATGGACGGACAATGAACGGAAATGCACGGACATTTGTCCGATGACCGACCGTTATAATTTGCTCTGTGCATGAGACCAGCGAATTTATTGTTTTCAGCAACAATTAACGTCAGAGCATATTTGATGGTAGTGGATCTTCTAGGCTGGTAGGGTGTGCCAATGAGGATCTGGGCATGAGACTAGTTCTATATGAAACTATGGTGCATGTCTCAGAACACCTCATAATTGTTTCACTGCAGTACAAAGAGAAATTTGGTGGCTTTTTTGGTTTCCAGACTCCGTCCACCACCGCATGAGTGGTCTGGGAATGAGTTAGAGACTTTTCCACATAACTAAAGAGCACCTTGTCAATGATGTTAGTGTACAGGCATGACAGGTGTAGTATAGTGCTGTATTGATTGCCTTGTGGATCGGCTGTTCGATTGCGTGTCCCACCATGGACCTGGGCACAGGGTACTCACTGTAACACCATGATTGTGCATGTACTAAACATTTTGTCTGTGCACACTTTTAGATGAGGGCCATTTGTGGATCTGTTCAAGGTTGCGGGATACTCGTGCGCGCGCTGTGCGAAATGTATAGGGAAATGTATACTTAATTTTGCTAACCAGAAATCTTGAGTACGAAGAACGTGAGCAACTTGATTCTGGCGGTGGAGGTGCGCTGCTGTCACAAGGTGCAGGGCATGATGGAACTTTTTTTTGATAGCCTTAAGCGTATCTGCTGTCTCGCTCGAGAAAAGCGGTAAATCCGGCTTTTTGGTGAACTGAACTGCTCGTTTTTGCACGGCTATACAGCGTATCCGTAAAAGTTTCCGTCATGCCCTGCACCTTGTGACAACGCACCTCCACCGCCAGAATCAAGTTGCTCACGTTCTTCGTACCAGGGATTTTTGGTGCGAAATTCATTTCCCAATACATTTCGCACGGTGCGCGCACAAGCATCCCGTAACCTTAAGGCTCAGCGAGCATGTAAGCATCAGTGCACAACGACTAGCACAATAGTGTAGTCAGAATCTTTGTAGCCCTTTCCTGCAAGCTGTGAGGTTTGATTATGCACGTGGACATCTTCCCCTAACCAAGCTTGTGTGTATTGGTGTTTGTCCTGTAGGACACTGCGACCCCAGCAGATTTGATTGAAGGAGAGACCATGCAGCTGCCAACAAGGATGGTGTGTATATGATTGTTACGTTCAAATGTTGCCGAGGAAGAGGAGCAGCTGCAAGCAAGTGCCAGAAGAAGAGGAGCAGCTGCAAGCAAGTGCCAGAGGAAGAGGAGCAGCTTCATGCAAGCAAGTGCCAGAGGAAGAGGAGCAGCTGCAAGCAAGTGCCAGAGGAAGAGGAGCAGCAGCAAGTGCCAGAGGAAGAGGAGCAGCTGCAAGCAAGTGCTAGAGGAAGAGGAGCAGCTTCATGCAAGCAAGTGCCAGAGGAAGAGAAGCAGCTGCAAGCAAGTGCCAGAGGAAGAGGAGCAGCAGCAAGTGCCAGAGGAAGAGGAGCAGCTGCAAGCAAGTGCCAGAGGAAGAGGAGCAGCTGCAAGCAAGTGCTAGAGGAAGAGGAGCAGCTTCATGCAAGCAAATGCCAGAGGAAGAGGAGCAGCTGCAAGCAAGTGCCAGAGGAAGAGGAGCAGCTGCAAGCAAGTGCCAGAGGAGCAGCTGCAAGCAAGTGCCAGAGGAAGGGGAGCAGCTGCAAGCAAGGACGGTATGTATGTGTTGTGTATCTTAGTGCTGGAGGAAGAGGAGCAGGTGGAGGAGGAGGGTGAAGGGGGAGGAGGGAGGGAGGGAGGGAGAGAGGGAGGGAAGGAGGGAGGGAGGGAGGGAGGGAGGGATCGAGGAGGGAGGGAGGGATCGAGGAGGGAGGGAGGGAGGGAGGGAGGGAGGGAAGGGAGAGAGAGAACTGTGAACCAAGCTTGTGTGTATTTGTTTTTGTCCTGTAGGGCACTATGAGCATAGGAGAATTGAATGAATGAGAGACCATGCAGCTGTCGGCAAGGACGGTGTGTGTACATTCAAATGTTGAGTATCTTACCAAGTGCAAGAGGAGGAGAAGGGTGAAGGGGAGGGGGTGGAGGGAGGAGCCGACAAGACAGCATTTTGAGGCTGTTATTGGCCCAAGCAAGCCTACCCGGCCACAGCAAGTGACTCTAGTGGGCTGAACAAGAACTGTACCATCCACAACAGAAGGTGAATTGCACACGCCGAATGCATTTCCTGTCAATCAGCATGGATACATGTACAGTAGTGAGCACTACCAGAAAATAACCTAGCGAGAACACTGTCAATGAGAAGACAATGGACGATTCTTTATAACTGGAGTGGTAGATGCGTTACTAGGCTCTCGCCTGCTCCACTATCTTGGCAGCATACTTGACCTTTGAGCAAGTGAAGCAAAGCTGGAAAAATATGTCATAGGTGCATGGACTTACTTTCAGCAATGTTCCCCCGCTGAGGGCAATCGGTTACTGAAGGCAGTGTAGATGTTGATGGTGAGGCACGCTGCTAGCACTTGTGTGGATGAACTGAATGTAATAGCAGTTGTGTGGGTGAACTGAACATCAGCATGTCCTAGCACCAGTGAATTGAGTGTTTGCCTTGATGCATCTTGGTGGAGAAGGGGGGAGCATGTATGTATGTTAATGTAGCACATTTTGGAAACCAATTCTGGCACATTTTGACATATCAAAATTAGCAGAAACAGCACTCCTGTTCTGTAGGGTGACTGATGTGCCATTTCGGCCATCCATAGCACTAGCCTCGTTCCCAGGCCTGAGACGGGGCCTGGGAACGAGGCTAAGGCAGCACACCAGCCGAGATTATTTCTGTGTACTGTAGAAGAATTTTCATGCATTAATATCACCTCATAATTTTCATCAGTAAATACCCCTCTAGTGGTACCTCTGTTCATTTTGGATGTGTTATATTGGGACCTTCAACACTGGTCCACTTGTATTGTCTGGTGCTCCATGCACTTGGAACCAATTAGGTACAGCGGTTTGCACCAAACTTGCAATTTTGGAAGTCGTCATCCGTCTAAGTGCGCATGCGCACATTTCACAACAAATTCATTTAGCCCGGAATATGGCCGGTACGTCGTATGAGCCTTGTAGGACTAGCGACGTCGTATGAGCCCCGCTGTAAGCGCTAGTCCTACAAGGCTCATAAGACGTACCGGCCATATTCCGGAATTTGTGGTGAAATGTGCGCATGCGCACTTAGACGGATGACGACTTCCAAAATTGCAAGTTTGATGCAAACCGCTGTACCACTTGGGAGTACAGCTAATTGGCTATTCCAAGTAAACTAATTTGTGGTTGAAGTTCAATTTCTTTCATGTAAACACACTGAACTCCAACACCACTTCGCAGTTGTGAAAGTGATGCATGAATGCAGGCCAATAGGAGGTAGAGCTGGCTATGAGTACTACATTGAGTAGGTTACTAAGTAAATAGCCACACAGCACAGCCCAGTGGTGTCATGGAAAAAATCTTTCTGGGCGTGTTTTCAAGATTCCATAGTCCATTTTCAGTTCCACCGTTCCAGTGCATTTTCCAGTGATTAGAGACGCCCCTATAACACTATAGTGAGAGCAGTGTTCCTAAGTAGCACTTTTTGTGTTACCAAGGGCACATCCACTGTATGTATATACTGACTCCCCCTTCTCGTCCCTGCACTTCCCCTGATGCTGATATCTGGTTGTGCTATAATTGCAGACTGACTTAATTACTCATACTCTCTTTAACGTCAGGGAAATACTAGGGTGTCAAACAGCCTCATTCTCAGGCCTTTGCCTCCTTCAGTCTTTGAAGTGGGAAGTAGTGTTTGGGTGGACATTAAGAGGAAGGGGCTTTGAAATCTTTCGTGTTGGGTACCACCCCTAGTCTGTTGAGCTAGGAAGTTGGCTACGCCACGCACAACTTCTCGCCCAACTTCCTGAGGGAGAAAATTGTTCTGGCTTGTTAGACTATACCTCCCCCTGTGTGTCTATCTGACGTCAGTGCATGTCCGTAATCTCATGCTGTAAGCGATCAAAGACTGTGAAGGTCTATAGGAATGAGACCAGGTGCTAGATGATGTAATGATTCATACATTGGTTTACTCTTCAGCAACTGACTATATTATAGCTGAAGTAATTTGAGAATCTAACTGAGTGTTGAACTTCATTCTCTTTAAAAGGGAGGGTTAGACTACTTGTTCTTTGGTCAACGCCACCCACCCCTCAACACAGCTGAGACTGATCGTGCAAGTCAAGTCACACTGCTCCTGTACCACAGCCAGGTGGCCTGGAGAAGTCTAGCCTCATTCCCAGGCTCCTCCTCAGCTTTTTGTCGCGTACTGTACAGTATGCGACAAAAAGCTGGGGAGGAGCCTGGGAACGAGGCTAGAGAAGTCATCTTGGTACATTTTATCACGTGCGTGATATCAAGGTAGACAGAACTACATGTAAGCTGCAAAGTTGTGAGTGTCTATAGAAATTGGTTCTTGGACTTTGACGGTAGTTCGTTGTGATCTTCAGGCAAGACGGTGATCAAAACGTTGCAAAGTAAAATTTGTTTGCGAACTGTTCAGCTATTGATTATTCTCAGATATCAGATGTCAGAGAGAAATAACAGACATATCTCTGGGACAGAGATAACAATCACAGTGCGTGGAAACCGTCCCCTCACCCTCATTCCACACCAGCACCCCACCAGCCCTCACCGTCCCAACAGCTGCCCTTCAAGCCTCTCCCAGTACCCATGCACCAAACCAGTTGCATCATGCAGTGCTGTCAATTTGGACTTCCCGCCAAGGCCAGTAGCAGCAATGTTGAATTCGCTGGGAGAAGATACGGGGAGAAGTCTGAGCTCTATCCATCACTCAGTAATGGCAGGTGCATGCGTGTGCATGCAATAACTCTAGACAAGGTACCCTCTAAACCAGAACATAGGGAAGTAGTGTCTCCAGTAATGGAAAGCATTTATATAGTGACCAAATTGTCTACTTACCTTGGCAGAGGCGGCGCCGCCGGTCCGGCTGGTCCGGCTTTGGCCGGACCACTTTTCCAGCCGACCTGATTATAATATCACGTGCAGTGTAGTCACGCACAATCTACTTATATGCAGACTCGGCAATGGCATCTGTTTCTCGTCCTAGTTGTGGGCCTACCATTGAAACTCCACAGCAGCCAAGGTCTTTTCTTTCCCAAAACGGCCATTTTGATGTTACGAGAGCGCTTCCTCATCGCTGAAAATACATGCGAAAAATTTTTTTCCGCGCTTCGCGCGGACAGATCAGCGCTTCACGCCTCTGCGCTACGAGTGGGCCGTACCACTTCTTCTATGCCGCTGCCGCCCCTGCTTGGAGATGGCCCTTGACTATGATTGCTCACTGCAATGGTTGTATCGGAAATATGTAGGTGTGTCAGTGTTGAATGCTCGCTAGTGGAGGCAACCTGAGTCCCTTGTGGTATGCATCCCATTCTACACGATATTCATATCTCAACACCTAAACCATAACTTCATGACAATGTTTGTCTTCCCTGTAGTGTGGTGTCACCTGTGGAACAAGATACCTAATATCACCGTAATGGCAGTACTGCCTAACATATTATTATCAATCACATGTTCCAGTGGAATTGATGTACTGTTCTGGATACCGTTTATATCACAGCCTTTGACAACTAGCTATCTTGCATGTTTAGAGCAAGCGAATTCAATAATTTTACATGATTACTGGCTTTGTAGATCATGTAAATAATTTATAAACTGTATATAAATTCCATGGTGAAACAAGCTGGTCACAGTGGAGCTGGACCCTATACCCCCGGCCCATGGCCATTCTTATTTGAAGTTACTGGAACACCACTGCACTTCCGATTTTGTAACTGTACACCTTTGCTGGCATCAGCTGTATGTGATATTGACACATCACCCACCATCATGGGCATTGTAATACATAACAGAAGAAACCCATTTGCAAACCCGGACAAACTTCTAGGTGAGCAGTGTCCCTCTAACTGTCTTATGTGGAACCTGTCAGCCAGGACACAACCTTGCAAGGCTGAGTCCTGGCTGACAGGCTCCATACGTGCTGGGAGCTTCCCAATGTCTGTAGTGCACTGAAATCTAACATATCTCCTCCTCGATCACTGGATCAAATTTTACTGGCAGTAGCCTTGCTTTTCCTAATCTAAAATGCGTCATCTAGTAGGCCTAAGTTATCTAGCTGTCAGATCACCAATCAAGGCATTTTATTTGCATAGCTGGCCAGGCTAATTAACATTCCTCAGCCCCTCCCACTAATTGCAAGACAACTGCAAAAGCAAAGCGATGGGTTGTTCTGTCTCCAAAGCCGTCCCTAAACCGTCGGAACCAACACTACCTCGTTCGAAGTCTAGAACAGTACAACATGAGTCGCCAAACTCAGAGCGCGATAAGTCGAACCGAGAGGCTCGCGCCTTTCGTAAGTGTTATTCTCTCCTAGCTCATGGGGTACCGGACGCCGGATGGCTGGCAATTCAGCTGCACTCGAACGAGCTGGTTGGACGATACCTGCTGACAGAGACTCAGAAGCCAACCATCCAAGAGCTCTTATCAGCAGTGGAAAGTCACATAATATCTAATCCAGCCGCCAAATTCAGAGTATTTGTAGATGTTCTTAGAAGTGAGCCATCCCTTCAGCACCTGGCAACAAAGCTAGAGAGAACTTGCCGTGAGATGTCAGGGTTGTATGCACCCAATCTACCACTGATCCCAACCCCGTTCGGACAACACATTGACACTTATGCCTCCTACCTGAAGTCTGTCTACACACGAGAGAAACTGCCAATGTATGACAAATGGCCACTAGTAGAATCCAAGAAATTTGTGAATCTTGCCCTCATTGAAAACAAGGAAATTACAAAACATGAAAGAGATGACTTCACAAGAGCCACAATCCATGGAAACATTGATGACATCAAACAGTCGAAACGAGCCATGGACATTAGCCAAGTTGCCCAGCTACCAAATGGGTCTCATCCAAAGTGTATCCTCGTGGAGGGAGCACCAGGTGTGGGGAAGTCGACATTTGCCTGGAAACTGTGTCGCAGGTGGGGGAAGGGAAAGTTGCTCCAGCAGTACAAACTAGTTGTCCTCCTCAGGCTCCGAGACAAGACTGTGCGAGCTTCAAAGAACATCTCAGACCTCTTCCAATATCGTGACCACCAAGTCCAGCAAGCAGTGATTGAGGAGATCCAAAGAACTGGTGGCAGAGGGGTGCTCCTGATGTTTGAGGGATACGATGAACTCCCAGAGGAAATGCGCATTGAAAATTCCATCTTCCTAGATGTCATCACAGGGAGCTCGAGGGAGCTACCAAAAGTCACAATCCTTGTCACCAGCCGCTCCTGGGCAAGCGAATTCCTCCGCAGGGAGTGTAGGAAGCACATATCTCAGCATATCGAGATCCTGGGATTTACCAAAGACAATATTTTGTCCTATTTAGGGAGCACCACTTCCAGTGACCCATCACTGCTGGCCTGCCTGAAGAAGTACATATTGTGTTACCCCCACATCAACAGTGCAATGTACATTCCGCTGAATGCTGCCATTGTTGTTGAAGTTTACCGAAACAGTAGGAAAGATGAGACGTTGGTCCCCAAGACCATGACGGAGCTGTATTCCTCCCTAGTTCGCAGTCTGCTCCTACGTCACCTGTTAGACCACCCAGTACATGGCCAAAAGAGGAGGTGGAGGGTGCGCACTTTCAGTGACCTGCCCCCAGATGTCTACCAACAGCTGTGTGAACTGGGCAGAATAGCATACGAAGGAATCGTTCATGGGCAGAAGGTGATTTTCTCTGATCTCCCAGAGGACTTTGAAACCCTGGGTCTGATGCAGTGTGTTCCAGAGCTGTATGCAGATGAAGGGGCTGCAGTTTCTTACAACTTCCTGCACTTTACTGTGCAAGAATATTTGGCCGCATTTCACCTCTCACAGCAGCCAGTGGAAAAACAGATCGAGCATTACCAGAAGTACATTACTGGTGGAGACAAACGGATGACTAGCCACTTTCAGACGGTGCTGGGGTTCCTGTCTGGATTGAGGAAGTTCAGTGGATATCCGAAGAAGATGCTGAACACACTGTGTGAGAAGATCACCTTTGATACTCTACACTGGTTGTTTGAAGCACAGGACAACAATGTCTTTGCTGAATTGTTATTATCTGACATTGAGCTGAGAGTTATAGGGGGTGTAGTGACGCCATTTGACTGCTTTGTGTTAGGCTACTGTGTGTCTCACAGCAACTGCACCTGGAAGATTGACCTTGGTTTCTGCCACATTGGAGATGAGGGAGTGGAAATGTTAGTCCGAGGTGCAGTGGAGGAGGAAACCAACTGCACTGGGAGGATCGTGGGGATAGTACTGGAGCAGAACAGTATTACAACTGAAGGTGTGAAACATATGTTTAAATTCCCAAGAAAATTGACGAATAGCCTGGGAACACTTGATTTAGGTAGAAATGAGTTAAACTCAGAATCCTGTGTAACCCTTTCTCATCTCATCCCACACATGTGTCACCTGAAGGAGCTCGATTTGTCCCGCAATTCTGACATTGGTCCGGGAGGGACTGTTCCGCTTATCAGATCACTGACAGCTCAGAACTCACTTGAGAAGCTGCACTTGGGGGTACGCTTTACTGTAATTGGTGTGGAGGACTGCCAAGCTCTGAGTGAACTGCTGTCATCATCCAAAAGTCTCAAGGAGCTTACTATAGGCGATTGTAACCTCAGTCCAGAAGCTGTTGAACTCATCCTCTGTGGACTCCGTCGCAACACCACACTCAAGCAGTTGTGTGTGGATGGCTCACTCTTTTCTCTCCAGAACTCCATCTCATTGGCTTCAGTGATGACAACAAATCACACCCTTGTTAGCCTCACACTATGGAACTGCCACATTGACTCTGATGGAGTATGTCGGTTAGCGAGTGCTCTGTGCACAAATGCTACATTACAAAAGTTGAGTATATGGGGCAATCCAATTGGAGTCAAAGGAACTGCTGCGTTTGCTGAAGTACTGCTCAAGAACAAGACAATGAAGGAACTGAACTTAGATGATGATTCCATAGGTGAGGAGGGCACTCAGACACTGATTGAATCTCTCACACACAACAGCACACTAGAGAAACTGAGTCTCCCTAGGAAGTACAAGCGATCCATTGCCGCTACCGTGAAAGACCAGGAGCTCAAGCTCGGTCTGGTGATGCACTCCTGGACAGACAGAGTAGTTTGGGTTTAGTATCTGGAGATTTTGACACCGTGCATGCTGATGTAGTTTATGATGCTGTTTGACATCAAAGTTTTCAAAATTAATGACAACTTCAAATATTTTTCTTTCATCCAATTAAGACTAAATAATAATTATTGCCATTATTAATTCATCACTGATACATGCAACCTATTGTTCCTCTGAGACCTGAACCTAGCTCTTCAGGATGCTGCTCAACATTAAACAGTTACTATTATACAACTCCCATATGAGCCAGTTGCACACAAGCTGAGCGAAAGAATTCAATTGATGTGATGTCACACATTCCATGGATACTTTCACTTTTGTGCAACTGGCCTAAGTCCAGAAGACAATAATTTAAGTAGCTTGTATACACTACATAAGCAGTAACCAAAAAAAGCTAGTGGCTAACCATGCATATGCAGAGCGTGACAAAAGGAGAGGAGAATAGAAAAGGGGAGGAGCCAACACTAAATACTGTCATTAAGAATTTTCTAGTTCTTTACACAACAATTATTATCATGGAAACACGCCACCATGAGGCGCAATGCAAAGTTTACTTCATTTAAGTATCAATACAGTACTATAGACACATAGCTAGGCAGTTTCTAGGAACTCTCCTACAGTACGACCGTCAGCTGCACAATGCATTTGTACTGTAGTATATGTTGCCACTTCATGTCACAGTCAATCTTCCCATCTTTGGTACAAACAGGGCATATCCATTCCAATTTCTCTGTGCAAATGTGCAACGTTGGCCACGGCGGCAAGTTTCATCCAGATGGTCATGCATGCACCTGAGGTGAGCATATATATACATCCCTGCTCTCAGACAATCAACACAAAACAGGTGGCACTGCCAGGCAGAGCTGGACTACAAGTGTCATACAACTGCTCTACCTAGCCTCGTTCCCAGGCCTCCGCCCAGACTATCTCGCAGCCAACTTTTCTCCACGGCTGCGAGATAAAGTCTGGGCGGAGGCCTGGGAACGAGGCTAGCTCTACCCACCTGCCAGCTGAATTCAGCACACTGGACTATTCCGCGGCTCCAAGATGATGTCCCTTTGAAATCAGACCTCCACTGCATGCAGCAGAGGCAAAGAGAGAATGCACATCATCAGCGATAAATTTTTTAAACATAATATTATGGCAACATCACGATGTCTTTGTTTATTGTCAGCCTGCCACTCCCATCTCCCCCTCAGGCCACTTCAATCTCCCCTTCATACCACATACATCCACCCCCAGTCCTCAGTTGCTTGCAGCATGCATGTATAATTTACATGAAATCAATGTCTATAACAAATACCTGGGGTTAACATATTCATATTTTCCTCCGTACCGTTGTCAACCATTTTACCTCCTTCATCACATAGCCCCTGTGGTGTGTGTGTGTGTGTGTGTGTGTGTGTGTGTGTGTGTGTGTGTGTGTGTGTGTGTGTGTGTGTGCATGTGTGGGTGCATGTGCGTGTGTGTGTGTAGCAACTAACTAGGTTGGATAAGGCATGCTTGTGGGGTGGGGTGGAAGATTCACAAGGGCCGCAGACTCACAAGTGTGTGTGTGTGTGTGTGTGTGTGTGTGTGTGTGTGTGTGTGTGTGTGTGTGTGTGTGTGTGTGTGTGTGTGTGTGTGTGTGTGTGTGTGTGTGTGGGAGTGAGTGTGTGGGAGTGTGTGCTGGTGTTACAGGATGACAGTACTAGTGCAGCTACTTACTGATCGGGTACATCAAAACTCGCATCAGTCGTCAGTGACATGCCAACTTTTCTATAGCTACTATATATGTTTGTATCAGTGTTCAAACATGGGGTGATATAGTTGTTGAATACACTTTGTCATAACAGCTATAGGTGTGGAATTAAATCTCGGCAAGACTCTCAAGCAATAGACACGTACAGTCATGCAATGTTGTTAGGTCTGTAGCTTGCGCTATAATAGAGTCACCACTCTCATCTCCCAGTCAGTCTCATCAGTAACAATTGACTGCATGTATTTACTCAGACTCGGGATCGAGGCAGGAACCAAAGAATTATTCCTGAGGGTGCACATGCCATGGCCCCACAGTTCCAAGAAACCTGACTGCCCCCCACATACATTAGTAGGTACAAAGATCATGCACTCGCTAGTCTGTAGTGGCACCTGAACTCAGTAGAAATTAGATAGGAAGGCTACTCTAGACCAGGAGCCCATAACGTTATGGACTGCTGTCTAGACACACACACTAACTTATGGGTGCTTAATGTATTGATACCTGTGCCTAGCCAGTCTTGCTGCTCAGGACATCCATGCAGGCTCGGATCACACGAATAGCCTGTGGGGATGAGGAGGAGAAGGAGGGGGTTAGAGAAGAGCAGAATAAATACCAAGAAGAATTACACATGAACTGAGACGGGATGGTGTTCTCTGGTTGGGAGGATGGACTTACTCAACCTCTCCTGAATATCATCACTGTGGTACCTACATACTACATGTACGGGCAGGCTACAAACAACAGTGCACCAGGATATACAACAGTCACACAGGACGTGACTTCATCTACTGAAACAACTTATGGTGACAAATCAGTGTCCCACCTGGTTGTACTGTGATACTACAAGTGGTATCTCAGACTGGGTGTAAATGGCTGCACATGTGAAGCATATTACTGCCAACTATGAAACAGTGCAATTCAATTGGTTACCTGAACATGACTGTTCATCTTGAGTCAGGGAGTAGCTTGTCTGTATGTACACGCCATCCTTCTTTCCTTTCCTGCCATTCCAGCCAGCAACACAGATCTCATGATCACAGCCTACACTGTCCACGGAGCAGCAGTTGGTAGCAATGATCTCAACTGTATGTTTGGAGGTAAGGAATAGAGCTGGTCCATACAGAACAACCAAACACACATTCACAAGAGGTCAATTCCTGGCTAGCTACACAGCTAACAGTAGCATGGTACAAACACTGCCTAGCTACTCACTACTCAGAGTCCACCATCTACCCGGCATATGGTACTGGAGTTGCATGGTGAGGGACAGATCCCTGACCAAGGATACACAGTGAAGCCAGAAAGATAAAGTCAACGTCCTGTTTGCTACGTGTATGCTGCCACTGTTGTGGAGGCTGTCCTGGGGACATGCAACTATACACTGAATGGGAATACTACCCATTTCCTTAGCAACACCTTAGCAACGGGATAGGGCCAGTGTTGCTGAGCTGAAGTTGACATAAGAACATGTACACTTGTACCTTATCAACAAAACCAGCTGCTTACAGAGGAGGTGAAGTTGGGGAACATACTTGACCCATTTAGCTACCACACTATGACTACACTGTGATTTTGGTGCAAATGCAACTGACATTCAAATCAATTTTTAGGACAAGACAGCACAAGGCCAGGCAGGCATGACTTGCAGGCAAGCAGGCTGCAAGTTGGATTTTGACCCAATCATGAAAAAGCATGGATTTGGTCTGGTGTGATTTTGCCACAACTGTGACTGACATTCAAATCGATTTTTAGGACATCATTTGCTGATGAAATTGGCACAAAGCCAGCCAGGCTGGCAGGCAAGCAGGCCGAGAGAAACTCATTTTTAGAACATCATTTGAAGGTCCATTCCTACTGACACAATCCACAGCGTCACATCTCAATCGTATGGCATTCTGAGTTCACGTGGTAAGTGAAATGTTTTGTACTATGTCATTTATCCAGGGCTAGGAACGAGATATGGGCCGGTGGTTTATGGCATTGTGATCAGCATGAATATAGAGCTTTCAAATCAGGTCCATTCTGTTGTAGGTTGGATTCGACCCCCATCATGAAAAACCATAGATTATAGCTTTTTGTCTAGTGCGATTTCGGCACCAATGCAACCAAAGTTCAAATTAATTTCAGGATAAATATGGCTTCAGGCCAGGCAAGCAGACCCAGGAGACACTTTAGAACATGATTTCAAGGCTCCTTCCTGCTCATTGCACAGGCACCATCCAAAGCTCCATATCTCAATCTTGACTTTCTGAGGATGCAGGGTGACGCTGGCTGATAATATTTACCGAGTGCAACTTGTAGCATAAATGTGACAATACTCTTTGAGGACATCAATGAATTCATGCTGATCACAATGGCACACCACTCGCACAAAGTAACTATGGAAGAGGGAGGGAGGGTCCATCAACTTGAGCAGGTTCACATGGATCTGGATTAATGCAGGCATATGATATATATTCTACCGTACAGATTCTTTCTGACGAAGAAGTGCTCTTGTAAGCATGGCTACGAATGACAGCTGTGACTGTAGTGACCAGTGAAGTGATCAATGCCACTACGGAGTATGGAAGGCAGGGTCCATACAGATCTACACAACATTTTACGTGACGTCAGTTCTGCAATATAATATTTTACCCAGTCATTAGATCTACATGCCTACTGTTGCCTTGGTTTAATGTAGACAGACTGGTCTAAGACTGAGAAAGTCTTGTTCCATTTGCAGCATGTGAACTGCCACTGCTGTGGAGAATGTCCAGAGGACCGTGTAACTATAGCACAGTGTGATTGACCTCAGCAACAGCTTAGGTATGTAATTACTGCTCTAAGCTGACATAAGAACATGCATCCTATACTGGACTCTGCTGAGAACGAGCAGAGCAGGGTACTTGACTTTTGTCTAATCAGGTTCAAAATACCACCCAATGCTTGGAGGATAGCTCTTTCAACCTGGCCCATGTGCCCCACCCCCTCAAAGAAGCTGAAAGTGAAAGTCGTATACAGGATAGGAATGTGGAGACCTTGAATGAAAGGTCATGTCACCTTCATCCACTGACCTCCACACAGTCTGTGGTTCTGAGGTGTGATGGTCAAACACTGTAGGCAACAGCAAATGCTAATGAACTTTGATGGGTATGTCGAGTGAGAGCACAGTGATCAGAGTGATAGCCTCGTTCCCAGGCCACTACTTTCTCTCCTCCCACGTGGCCTGGGAATGAGGCTATGATCAGTGGGTTCCACCATTGAACACACGCACTCAAGTCACGTACACAGGTGTGCCCATGATTGACCATGCCTACAGTAAGCCACTAAAACTATTGTTCCTAATTCTGGAGCTCTTGGTCTATCTCTGGACACTGGACCTTGACAGGAATTCTCTGAGAACTTACTTGACATGGATGCCACCAATTGCTGCCTTGTTCCCAGGGTATAAATGGAGAGAGGAGATGGTTTCCCCTCTCCTTTTACCATATGGGAACGAGGCCACCTCTGTTGACCCAAACGTGGACACGGACCCAGCTGTTGCCCAAAAAGCTGGAAGGAGGGCTGAGAATGATGCTATCACCCACTCAGGGATTCGATGGTCAAAAATCCATCTAACATGGTATAGCTGACCTTTGTGTATTTGAGCACGGCCTCTCTTGGATCTTGGTCCATGCCAACCTTCCCAGGTGCAGCAATGGCACCGATTCCACCACCAGCACCTGGGAATGTGTGTGTGTGTGTGTGTGTGTGGGTGTGTGTGTGTGTCGAGAGAGAGAGAAAGGGAAAGAATCACCAACTAAATGGAGTACAAGTGTGAGCAGACACACAAACTACTGAAGTTTTTGAAACACATGCATGTGCTCCAGGTCGTACTTATGCATGATGATGGGGACATCTCCCTCAACGTCTCCCTCCTCCTCCTCCTCCTCCTCCTCCCTTGCTTCACCACACTCAGCTTAGCACCTCTGTGCACAAGATGAGCACATGATGAGCACATGATGGGCACATGATGAGCACATGATGAGCTCATGATGAGCACATTTGAGCACATGTTGAGCACATGATGAGCACATGATGAGCACATGATGAGCACATTTGAGCACATGTTGAGCACATGATGAGCACATGTTGAGCACAAGGGGGGCAACTGGAAAGCAGGGAACAGGAAACAGGATGGGAGTAAGAACGACACAATCCTAAGAGCGGGCTGTTTTGGGGGTCACTGTAAAACCTGGACTCTGGACTTGACTGATCAAAACAGCTACACTGACAGCAAAGCTACAAAGGGCTGTTGATCCCCAACTCTGTCTCAAGTTGTTTTCTAGCCTGTTGAGGCGTTGTCTGCTCAATCTCCGAGAGGTCAAAGATCAGGTATATATCTTCAACGGAGGTGGCTATGGCTGTCCACTGTTACCTATGGATGCCAAACGTGTTTGTGTAGTTAAGCACCTTCAATAAGCTTTAATTGAGCTGTGTTAGCATGCTTTGCCTTCTTGAAGGGTATTCACAAGAGCAGCCACTTTCACAAGGGCAGAAACCAGACTCGACTCTTATCGCTCCCACTCCATTCCTGTTTCCTGTTCCCTGCTTTTCCAGTTGTCCCAAGATGAGCACTCAATAGTCAGGTCCACTGTAACACTGGCCTGTCACACATACCAGTGATTTGCATCCACATTGGTACTACTAGAGTTAACCAGAGATTACTAGAGATTACTAGAGATTACTAGAAATTACTAGAGAATACTAGAGATTACTAGAGATTACTACAAATGATATACAGGGAATACTAGATAACTAGAGATTGCTAGAGGTTACCAGAGAGTACTACACATAGGTTAGACACTGAGACCAAGGGATCTACGCGATTTAGAAACCCGAGGGCCCTGGGCTGTAGCGTCCCAAGCGCACCGAGGGTGCTACTAAGGGCCTGAGGGTTTCTAAATCGCGTAGATCCCATTGGTCTCAGTGTCTAATCGCGTAGATCCCAGTGTCTAACCGATTTAGAGTATAGCAACGGTAACTACGCTAGCGCTTCAGTTGTCAACAAAATAAACTAGGTCCTTTTCGACGAAATAACAGACTGGCTATGAGTACGACAAGGCCGCTGACATACGAGGCTCTCCAGTGACTTGCGCGCACGATCGAGCAGTCACATGGCTCCACCCCTCAACTTGGCTCCACCCCACCAGTGACCGCCCGCTTTTATAGCTCCTCCTTCGAGCGCTCATGGTTTGCTGTAGCCGTTGTACTTCCAACAAAAACGTACACAGAGACTGAGTACACAGATATGTGCACTACGGATTTCAAGTTGGCAGTAAACAATAACTTTTTAAAAGTACAGTACCCTGTGGGCTCAATAGTGAAACCCCGTACGAGGTTTCACTATGGGATTTAGATAACTGCAGTGAGCAATCTAATTGGTGGAATTTGTACAACTGTACTCTAAAGATTACCAGGGACAACTTCCCAAAATGAAACTGGGGCACGTACCATACTCCCAGAAAACAACCTAGTGAGAAGAAAATGGACAGTTCTAACCGAAGTGGTTGACTCATCCCCTCTGCTTCATTCACCCGCATACTTGACCTTTGCACCAGTGTAGCCTCATTCCCAGGCACTCGGTAATTGGGGAGAAGAGCTCCTGGCATCCACTGTTTGCGTATACGCGGCTCCCCAGGTTTTTGTGGGGAACTTGGAAACCACTGTTATACTACTCCGTGATGCACGACCGTACATTACTGAAACACAGGAGTAGTTTTACACCTACAAGACGCAGCTCTGTTCAACCAAGCCGTGCCGTACACCGTCGGTAAGGTTGAAAAGCCAGGAACGGTGCTGAGGACGAACAACTGACAGCAATACAGTACGTACATAATGGCAAGAATGTGTTTATATGGTTAAATACGGCCAGGTCGAATTTCTATGGGGTCTTACCAGGTCTCTATCGTGCTTCATGTCCACTTCGGAAAGGTAGAAGAGGCATATATCGCTGTCCACAGACTTCAAAACCACGGCCTCGTATGAAGCTGGAGTCATATATTTTAAATATTTGTCCGTGTTACTTCAGCTTACGTATCTCGATGAATTATACGGAGAATGTAATGGAACTGCTCGTGCATGAGTGAACAGTGGATACCAGGAACGAGGCTAATAACAGTGTCAATCTGCATCCACATTGGGAAGCTAACCAGAGATTACTAGAGATTACTACAAACGATGTACAGGGAAAACTAGAGAATACTAGAGATTACTAGAGAATACTAGAAATTACTGGAGAATACTAGAGATTACTACAAATGATGTACAGGGAATACTACAGATTACTAGAGATTGCTGGAGGTTACCAGAGAGTACTACAGATTACTAGGGACAACTTCCCAAAATGAAACTGGGGCATGTACAGTACTCCCAGAGAACAACCTAGCGAGAAGAAAATGCTGTGAATGGGGCTGAGGGGAGGCTGGGAATGAGGCGATAGGGACTTACATGGGCTGTACATGCATCCCATCATCCATAATGCAATGCTGATTGCCAGGAATTGCATTCGGCGTGTGCAATTCACCTTCTGTTGTGGATGGTACAGTTCTTGTTGAGCTCACTAGAGTGATTGCTCTGGTCGGCTGTATAATGCCTTCTGAGCCTTAAAACTGTTCAACAAATGGCATTCTCAACTAAACTACATGGACAAATGTTTAGTACATGCACATGGTGTGACAATGAGTCTGTGTCTGCATGTCCGATACCCTTGGGCTATTCACACACATCACTGACAACAACAGCAGCAGTTAGCATCTCAGCACAGGGCTCACCTTTGGTCCCTTCAAACACGCTGGGTGGCAGGTTAGGATGGATCAACCTTGGGTCCGATGAGAGCGTCTGGATGGTAGCAAAGTCCTCCTCCAACCTCGGCTGGATCTTCTGCAGTACAGAGAAAGCAATGCTCATACACAAAGCCTCAAGCAACACTGTTTGCTATAGCCAATAATCTCAACCAATCTCTAGTAATGCTCCGGTATTCTAATTGGTCTTGGGAAACAGGGGAGGCCTGGGAGAAACGAGTCAGTACATGGAGTTATTCACACGCCCATTCTGTTCAGCTACCCTTGTTTGTACTGTGGGAAATTATCGCCGGTTCAACTTTCGCTTCACAAGGATTAATTTTTCACGGCATGTATTTTACGCCATGGATAATTAGTAGACTATTATGTCTCATGCCTCTCAGCTCTTCACGTGACAACCAGTTGACAACTTCTTCTGGCATGGCATGCAATTCTTCACCAAGAACAGTGGCCCAGATATTGTTGTAGACATGGTGGCCTCTCACTACGGCCTCAATAGGAATTGACAAATATCTCTTCCGTTGGCATTATGAACTTGATTGCCTGCCGTACATTCTTTACAGAAGTGGAGCTAACAGAAGAAGACAAGGATCCAATCAGTGCTGGAATAATGTCTCCAGTTCTGAAATAAATGTACTTAATCAGCTGCAATAAAACCAGTATCATAACATAATGTTCTGGGCACTACTATCAAACTCTACTCATATGGTGTCGTAGCGTTAGCGAATAACCCAGTGTTTCTCTTGCACACCATCTGCGCCCCACAGTCACTGAAGGAAGACGGTGGGGTTCTCATATGCTGTGACATTTGCGATATACGAGGTAGCGTACTATATCTGCTGTCAGGCTGACCGTCAGGAAATTTTCAAAATCATGACAATTCTCCGCCGCTGTTGTCACTAGGCCAGAATATCAGCTCACACCAAGTGTGCCCGTCATGGCTATATAGCAGCTTCGCAATTTACCACTGTTGTGTCCGCAGGATCCGGTCTGTGTCCAAGGGCGGAGGTCGCGGGCTAGTCGCGTTTGTACTGTCAATTTTCGTGAACCTATTGACATCGGGAAGGCGTAGTCTCGCGGGCCAGACTCTCACATGGGTGTGGCGAGAGGCTGGCCCGAGGCTGCCAGTGCCTGTCACGGCGTCGTTGTACATTTTGTGGGCGAAGTCTCAGTAATTTAAAAGCTGTTGTTGTTCGGCCGAACCACAGCCGAGTTTGACTGACGGAAGGACACCAATCCAAAAGTGAGACCCTGGATGTCCAGCAACTGTACTTTGCGGAAGCGTATAGTTTTTGTCTGACCGCTGAACACAGTGGCAGTAGTACAGAGCCAAGTGTAGCCTAAAATGTGTCCTTGAAGGTGCGGATTCTTGCTTGAACTCGAGCGTCCTGCTCTGGTTCCAAGCAGCTGTCCGTCTAAACTATACGCTTCCTCATTCAGCTAGCTACGAGAGTGGTACTCGTGAGCTGTGGTTGTCATGGACTTGTCAGGTAGACTATGTTTCTGATTTTATTCTGTGGTTTAAAATTGTTAGTATATAACTTCAAGTCTTGTGTGAGGCTGCCTCCATATGTTAGTGCTAGAGGCAAAAAATTTTCTCCGAAAAATTAAAAAGGATTTAGTGATGGCCGGCCTGTCACATTCGAATTATTCAACCTCTCGAAAAAGCTAAGAAACAAGGAGAAATGCCATTAACCAGGCTCAGTCCCATCCCATTGCAAAATGTAGAATTTAGGGATGGGATGGGACTGAGCCTGGTTAATGGCATTTCTCCTTGTTTCTTAGCTTTTTCAAGAGGTGGAATTATTCGAATGTGACAGGCCATCACTAAATCCTTTTTAATTTTTCGGAGAAAATTTTTTGCCTCTACTTCGTGTACTTTTTCGAGCACATGAAAATGCGTAACTTCTTAGTCATTGTACGTGCAACATCACCGTAAGGGTACAGGGGTACTGGATGAATGCCCTGATGTCAGACTTTAAGGTGTTGTTACTCAAGTTAATCGCCATGCATGTTAGCCTCATTCTAGGCCCGAGACTACGAGGCAATCACCATGTCAACAAAGGGTGGACGTATCTGGTTTACTGTCACTCGCCCTCGGGTGCTTCGTGCCCTCATGCTCGTGACTTTAGATCGGATACGTACATGTCATCCCACCTGGGCATGATGTAGCTATAACATACATCTGTCCATACTGAATACTGTCTGCAATCATAACAGCTCAACAGCAGTTAACTATTTGAACTCACAAGTCCCGCTTGAATATGTACCTGCCCCTGCTCTCTCAGCCTTGCAACAAGCAAAGAAGCAAAGAAGGGAGTGCCACTCTGATGCCTTGTGGGTCGGATACTTGGTAACCGCTGTGCCATAGTCTGGCTTCTGTTCAGTGCATACCCGTAGTTGATATCGACATTGAGAAACAAGTATTCAGTCGCTTGTGTGATACTCGTAGGCGCTTAGGCTCTATTACCCATGATGGATGGCACCACAGCGAGTGATTTTGAAAAGCAGACGATTCCAACGCTGGAAATGCCAAGAAGGGCCGGTTCTGTTACTTCGATGCTAGTGTTGTTTAAACGTAGAAGAAAATCGAAGAGAGAAGCCTAGTGCTCCCGTAAATACAATGGAACTGAAGTGAGCTGTAAGAAGAAGGCAACTCTGGTTTCCATGGTTCGGTTGGCCACATAGACTGTGACGCAAAGTGATAGTAACCGAATGCTCCGTACCGTCCGTCCACCCTTCAGATAGACCCATAGTGCTTACAAGAATCATGGGAACATGTGCCCTTGGTTACTGTAGCGTGTTTACAGTGACTACCGGTACGTTTGATCAGGAGCGCATAATGAGGTAGCGAGCTCGCTTCCTCATTATGCGCTCCTGGTTTGATCTACCATGCAACTTGAGATAAATATAGGTACATCACACATACCACAACAAGCTGAGGGACAGCAAAGGAGCCAATCTTCTTTTCACTAACTGCTTCAGACTCTGAGCCATCTCCTCACCACTGCCACTCTCACCATCTTTCAGGATCACAACAGCATAGATGTCTATCAAAATAGAAACACATCTTCAACACCTTCTCCAAACACCTCATGGGGGTAACCCACCACAGCACCACCTAGTCTGGCACAGCCAGACCCTCGCACGGGAAGGAGGGTCTGGAATCAAACCTATATACATTTTTGTCGCACTGCAACCATGAGTGAAGCCCCAATCAGATTGCAGAACCAGCTATCACTATATACGGCATTACTTCCTGTGGTTTGAACTGAAGCCTGAGTGTTTGCAGCGAGTATAAAATTAATGTATTCACGATCCTTAAAATGTATTCACGAACGCCGGCAGACTAAGCACCACCACCATTTGTTGGGTCATTGCTGAACCCAAGAGTGTACTAGTGGCCTAAAATTTTCTGAGAAAAATAAAAAGGATTTAGTGATGGCCTGTCACATTCGGAATTATTACACCCCTCGAAAAAGCTAAGAAACAAGGAGAAATGCCTTTAACCAGGCTCAGTCCCATCCATTATAAAATGTAGAATTTAGGGAGGGGATGGGACTGAGCCTGGTTAAAGGCATTTCTCCTTGTTTCTTAGCTTTTTCGAGGGGTGGAATAATTCCGAATGTGACAGGCCATCACTAAATCCTTTTTATTTTTCTCAGAAAATTTTTTGCTACTAGTTTGCGTACTTTTTTGAGTGCATAAAATGCGTAACTTCTTAGTCATGGTACATGCAACATCACGTCACCATAAGGGTATGGGGGAACTGGATGTATGCCAGACTGGTGTTGTTACTTAATCACCATGTTAGCCTCGTTCCTAGGCCCGAGACTACGAGGCGATCACCATGTCAACAAAGCTGCGATGGTCTCTCTTGATGGACGTGGACCTTCTGCTGGGCACTGAGCAGGCTTTAATGCAGTTTCCATTAATAATTTTTGATGTTGCTGTTGTGATCAATGTTTATTGTTGCCTAGTCTCGCGGGCCAGACGTTAGCGGCGTGCGGAGGCGCGCCCTCCCCTCCGCGCGCCGCGAACGTCTGGCCCGCGAGACTAATTGTTGCCTTCGCGGATGAGGGGGTGGGGCATTCACCTTTCATCAGATGAGAGAGCTTGATGGTGCCATGGCAGCCGTGTAGGTCATGTGCTTGCAATGAAAATCCAAAACTCTAGCCTCACAGTTCAGCACTGTAGTTACGTCATGAAAAGAAAGCCACGCCTCCATGATGGCATAGTCACAATACATCTTGACAAGAACAGGTTGGTAGAACTTCCTCGTAGCAGTATAGGAGCCACCAGATGACAGATTCACAGGGATTCTGTTAGTGTACCAAACGCAGCCATCACAAGCAAAAGAACACAAAATGTGCTTGCATTTTGGATTGCGCATGCGCAATTGGCGAACACGAGACCTCATTGCCTCAAAATGGCGTCGTGCGAGCATGCCATCGGATCGTAGCTATAGCTAAAACTGCTGTTCTTGCCAGTTCGTGGACAAAAGGGCTCAAAGGCTCTACTACGGTGAAATCGGTGTTGTTCTGTGCGTAAATGAACTCCAGAAGTGCTTTAGTTGGTACGCTATCCTTGGGCAAAGTTTTGTTATGAGAAAGAAAGATGACGACGAAATAGGACTTTTCTCCGCGACATGTTCATCGACTCCCGCGTACTCTAAGGTACGTTTGTGAGTGTTTTTGTGAACTGCTAGGCAGTATCATTCTGTCTGCATGCTTGGTTTGGGGGGTTGTAGCTTCTTTGGCCGTTATCCTGCTGGTGCATCAGTATGGTAAAATCAAAATTTCCTTGGCCATCCCTAAATAGAGAACGCTACCGCGTTCTCTGATAATAAGAAGAGAGTATCGAACTCGCTATAGGCTAATGTTGAATGTATGCGGAAAGTAACGTGACATCCGGTATAGTGCTAATGTCAAAAACACAATCTTACCTGACATAGACGCCATGGCTACCGTACCACAGCTAGCTAGTCTCTTTGACTCGACGATCAAGGCTTGCGTGCAGCAAGTAAACTCGGCCATATCGGGGAGTACAATAGTTGACGAGTCCGTGTGGATCACGTGCACCATACTGGATGTCACGTTACTTTCCGCATACATTCAACGTAGCCTATAGTGAGTTCGATACTCTCTTCTTCTTATTATTCTTGCTGAACCTTATTAGAATCCATAGCCATCAGTCATGAGCACTGCCACCTTAACTTAAGATGAGATGCAAGTTGCATTTATCCTTTTACAGGTCTCACCATAGCCAGAGAACCCCAAGACAGCTGCAATACCCTCCTCTTCACTGAGTCTTCAGGCTCTTGTCTTCTTCTCTGAGTTGATGAGCACAATCTTTCATCGCCGTTCCCGTACTCCGGTTCCAGGGTCAGCTCACAGCATGGGAACGAGGCTGCAAAGTTTGGGTGTGTCCCTCTCCTACCAGTTGGCGGAAACAGACCCATCGCACGGTACGGGAGGACGCGCTCCCCTACTTGTCCATGTAGTCCCTGACCCCGAACGCGCACAATGGCCGAGAAAACGACCACAGGTTAGTAGGACAGTTGTCTAGTAACTAGTTTGTAATTTCTTGATCCATGAAGTGAGCCTGTAATGCAGCCTTGCGGAAGTGCATCGGCTGCATGGCCCGCGAGAACTAGCAAAGTGGTCCTCATGGATGCGCATGTATGGTCATGACAGAACTAGCACCTGTGGAATTAAGCTCCAGGGCATCAATTCCACATGCATGTTAGTCTCGGTACCACACAGCGGAATAGTCTGGTAACGAGACTACGTGCACGCCCTGTCGGATAATCTGAAAGGATGGTCTTATCAATGGACTTGCTAGCATAGTTCTGCCATAGATAATATATCTGTGGGGGGGGGGGCAGGCACTGAGATCTCCCCCCCCCCCCCCCCCCCCCCCAGAATTTGAAATGGTTTGATGTCGCATAATGGCAGTTGGAATTAATGTGCGGTAGTTTCAACACAAGTGTTTGGTAGCTGCCAAAACCCACCAAATTCAATGTTATGGCAACCATATCTTTGGGGGGGGGGGGGGGGGGGGGGGGGGGAGAGAACTGGGTAGCCAATTTGGTCTACTCTCAAGTTTTGATCGTAGGCAGACTTTTTCAGACATTCATACACAACTCGCACGATTGTGCCAGACTACTGCATACGAGCTGTGTCGTTTTACGCAACTAACCCGCAGATTAACTTTTCATGTCGAATCGAGCATGGTTTGGTTGAAGTCCGGTGATCAGTGGTGTCCGACAATCGGTAATTCAGTTTCTCACCTCCTCTGATATCACACTAGCTGCAAAGTTTCCAGTTACTCTGTGAGTTACAGGCTCTCACACCACCTTGAACAGCTCAATATGCCCTTGCCACCACTGATTATGTGCATTGTAATAGCACTTACTACGTATCATCTATTGAGGTACGTGTATGTTCCCCCTCCCTCTCCACTTCAGCTCCACCCCTCACAGTGGACACTGTCCTGACTGCTGTGCAGGGAGTGAACTACCGGGCACTAGCGGAGCGGCTTCTCCATGCTGAGTTCACAGTAGTAGAGGGAAAGGTGAATTGGTTCTTCCCCAAACTGGATGAGGACGACCTGCTATACCTATCTGATGACGACTGTCTTCGTGCTGTGATTGAGTGCTGGATGCAGGGTAATGGGATAGACGAGAAACCATCTTGGAGGAGGATCATTTATGCATTAGATGTTGCAAACGATACGAGAATTGCTGACAACATCAGACACCATGCTGAACCTGTCTCAGGTAAGTCATGACACTCAATCAGTGTACCCACAGTGTGTGAGTCTTAGTTGGCAATCACAAAAACATACCCGATATGACCATGTACATGACCACACATTGTAAGGAGATCTACTCTGCTCCCACTTCGTATACTACATATGATACCCCAAAGGATCAAGTGTGCCGATATCTGGCATATGGCACAGCTATGACATCATCACTTAACAACTCACATCACGAAGCAACATCCAATCAGGCGCATGCAATAAATTAGATATTGGCACACCTGATCCTTTGGGGTATCATGGAATAATTGGGCGAGCCCGAGCAAGCCACACGTAGTCGTGTTCTCAGGATGTCCGTTTGTCTGTGAGGTACGGTAGCTGTTTAGCGCATGACCGTATATACAGGTGGAAAATCATAATGTGGCGCTGCGTGCCAGCGTGCTGGACGACCAGCATGATTTGCATGACGGTGGTGGAGCCAGCTACGTTTGCACCGGTAACGCTACGATGTGAACTACGTACTACGAACTTGAGACTGTGTGAACGAATGGGCTCAACATAGTCTAGCTACGTACTACAAACTCGAAACTGCAGACCGCCATGAACGAGAATGGTGGTCTGCAAAACTTGAAACTGCAGACTGAGCGGAGGATGAGCTACGAACTTGAAACTGCACTTCCTTGAAACTGCACGCTGTTCATCAACCAGAGGCTCAAGGTAGTATGCTGCAGTGCATGCAGCGCCCTTGCTCTGGACATTCAGGCCCCACCCCCAGCTTCCTTCAAGTTTGTATGCTGTGCCACGCAGCCAGCCTATGACCATATACTGCGCTTCAGGTGAGCCCTACAATGCCCTGCATTCTCCTAGTATTATATTGATAAGCTGTAGTACTGGCATGTACACAATGCGCAAGGCAGTACCTTTAACCACCAGAGCTAATACGGTAGTAGCAACTCAAGTGGCGACTGCACTGCTGGTAGGCTAGTTATTCAATGGTAGCATTCAAAAATGATACCTCAGCTTGTACTATCAAGTTGTGAATAGACATCCACCAGCTCGTACTATACAGCCAGTCATTTCCCGGCTGCTTCATAGGCAGCTAGCAAAAGGCTCATCCGTATATACGCTCATGTATGTGATGCCAGCAGTGTTGTTTGCAGATTCAAGATCCAACAATTTTTAAATTCCACTAAATTAGTACTAGTGGCCTTAGGGTACATGACATTGGGTGTTTGTAGGCATAGTATGCCTACCCTTGACCATTGTTATGCCACCTTAATATCAGAGAACGAGAATGCAGTGTAGTTCTCTGTTTAGGGATAGCCAGGAAATTTCGAATTCACCCATAGTGATGAGAAATGGGTACAAAACCCCACACCGAGCATACAGATAGAATGATACTACCTTGCAAATTCTTGCTGTACCTTAGGGTACATGGGAAAAACAAATCGATGAAACAGTCTGATTTTGTGTGATCACTTAAAATCTTTCAAAACTCTTCACTAGCATAGCTTATCAACTACAGCTGTTCTTGAGCTACTATACTCACAGAACAACATCCGTTTTGTCATGGACTGGAACTGTTGCTACTACCGTATTAGCTCTGGGGGTTAAAGTACTGCCTTGCACATTATGTACATGCCAGTAGTACAGCTTATGAATATACTAGGAGAATGCAGGGCATTGTGGGGCTTGCCTGAAGGACGTTGCACCTACCATCTCCAGAGATGGAGTAGCTACTGCAGGCCATCACTGAATCCTAAATCCCCTTTCACTTGCTTGTCTAACTTGTCCTGAGTGGATTCACTGTGCTCCTGCTGACTTATATTACGTAGCATTAACAGATGGACTGGAATGACTGGAACTTTTGTTCAATTTCTGTTCTCCTCACTGTCCTCTCATCTGCTTGTGTCTCTCCCTCAGACCCCACCCTCACTGTGGAGAAGGTGACGGAGGTGATGGGGGAGGTGGGAGACTGGAACTGGGTGGGGATCATTCTTGATGTTCCAATGTTCAAGAGAATTGAAATCAAGCAGCAGTCATCCACTGAAAGGGAGAAGAGTCGTGCAGTGGGAGAGTATTGGGTCAATTATGTTCCTCATGCCTCGTGGGAGGGACTTGCCACTGCACTTTACGTGGGCGGAGAGGAGAGAGCAGCAGTGATGGCCAATTTGAAACAGTACTTACCCAAAGGTATGTGCATTTCTTGACCACCTCAAAGAGTTCTATGGGGTTTGCATTCTAATGGATGCACACCAGTACTCACTGGTAGCATTCTGGATGGCCAAGGAAATTTAGCCATAGTGATGTATTAGCAGGATGATGGCCAAAGAAGCAAATTTACCCTAGCTAAACTAAGCATGCAGATAGAATGATACTGGCTAGCAGTTCACAAAAGAATACTTACTCACAGACTTAGCTACAGTAGCTAGGCGGGAGTTGAGAAAAAAGTTGCTGAAAAAGTTGTGGTCATTCTAGTCCACCAAATTGCCATTGCCCATTCACTGTCCCATCACATCCCTACATTTTATGAATGGGGTGAGACTGAGCTAGATCGAGGTGGGTATAGCTAATGGCATTTTCCGCTCTCATTTCTTCACTTTATCAAGAGGTGGAGTATGACAGGCCATCACTAAATCCTTTGCTTTCTTGTAATTTTTACCCTGCGCGCGCATGCGCGAAGCGGGGTTAAGCAATCGGTTTAGTCTGTCAGTCAGTCTGTCAGTCTGTGACTCGAAAAAAATTGAAATTTCGCCACATAGACCCTCATAAACCATCGAAATGGAGTCAAACAATAGCAAATAGCAAAAAAAACTGCTCTATGTGTACCTGACTGAAGTCAAGTCGCTCCGTTTCGCTGTATTTCGGCTATTTCCTACTTTTCATAACTATTCATAACATTGGCTCCACCTCTTCGTGACCTCAGAGTCCCATCAAGAACAGGACACACGGTGCATTTGGAAACTTCATGCTTCGAGATGACCGCTAGGAAACAGTGTTTTCTCACGATCTATGTACTTCACAGGCATCGTGGCTATTGTTTCGGCTGCTTTTTCCAGCTATTTCCTATTATTCGTAACATTTGGCTCCACCTCTCCAGTATATACGGTAAGCGGTCACTCCCACACCTTACATATGGCCATACACGAACACAGTATACGCGATGGCCGCCCTGTTCGATGCGCATCGGCAGAGATGTCACGTCGATTGTAGCTGCACTGCATGCATCCTGGCCTGTAGACGTTCATGACAGCGCAGGGTATGTGTTCTATGAACACCTCTAGTTGAAAGTGCTATTGACTTAATGGCACTGAAACATGTTATTGCCGAGCGCGTGCACGCAACTAATCTGTCCACGTAGGCCGTGATCTTAGCTAGCGTTTGTATAAAATATACTTGTATGTGTCAATAGTTAGTCACGCTCAGGAATGCAATTACTGGTTCAGGTTAACGCAGTACAATGGTACATCCTGGTTTGTAGTGATGGGCAACACTGTGGACAAGTTGAATGAGTTGGAGGGGCCGTACTATGATAGCGGCACAGTGAGAGCCTTGCAAGAATTAGAAAACAGAGTGAAAATTCAACGAGATAATGGCCTACACAGAATTTTGCGGAAAGTACTATACTTCGCTTACAGGTGGCCTACTACATGAAGCCTTGCTTGCTCGCATGTTTGAGGCATAATACTCTGTACATATGCATATTCCTAGTAGACTGTGCTCTTACATTCTAATGGCTATGGGTGCCCACCAGTACTCACTGGCCTACTGTGTAGTAGTTGTGCACCATGTATAGTTACTGTACTACAGTGTACACTGTACATGTAGCTACATATCTACCACAACAACCTCATTAAGATTGCCATGCAGATTGACAACCACATGGTTTTGATTCCCACTGTCAGATGTCACTGAACATTGTACACCATTGGTACATTTCATGCCCAAAGGCAATACTGTCAGCGTAAACCATGGACCCCCCTAGCTAATGCAACCTTGCAGGATAGCCTCGTCCCCAGGCCAGGCCTGGGAATGAGGCTACATCCAGGATACCAAGCGAGGAAGAGTGAATTGCAGTTAATAAAAGTCTTCCATTACCAGCCCAGTGTGTAGATTCATCATTATAGTGCTAGACTATGCATAGTTGGCTGGACTGTCACCAATTCAGAGTCACCAATAATTGCTGTTCCCCCTCAAACCACCTGTCACTGTATAGGTACCCATGCATTGTGTTGCTTGTACTGGTATTGTGGACGTGAACATGACACTTCCTGAACTGACTTTGTTTATTGGACAGGAGACCCATGGCAGAGCTTTGTTGAGTAGCTAGGACACATGCATTATATCTTCCCCGTGTTGTCTCCCCACCCAGCTGACCCCACCGTCACCACTGACAAGCTCATGGAGGTGGTGAAGGAAGTAGAGTACCGATGGGAGGAGTTAGGTGCCAGGCTTGATATGGACCAACTGACAAAGCTGGCAAGTATCAAGGGACTCTACCAGAGTGATCATCTGCGGATGAAGGCTGTGGTGGACTACTACCTGAAATACCACCCCACCCCCTCTTGGAGGAACGTGGCTCTGGCACTACAGGACATGGGACTACACAAGGAGGCAGATTCAATCACAACTAACTATGTCAGAGGTATGGATGTGATCAAATCACGTGACATGTTTGACTTAGTAGTTGATGGCCAACAGCCAAATTTTATTATTATAGGGTCCAATGTTACTCATTTCCGAGCGTCTTTTGTAGGCCGCAATCTCAGCTAGGGTTTGTACACATACAAGTAGGAATGCCATCAATACATTAAGATTTTAACCGTGTGTCGGTCCGTCCGTCCGTCCGTGTGTAACGGAAGTGGGATGTTCGTGGGGCGGGACTAGACTATAGTGACGCGCGACCTTCGTACTTCAATATTTACTGAACCTCGAACTCTGCGTACTAGAATGTTCGAGAATAGTGGACATGGCTGGAATCTTCGAGAACAGCTGACGGGGAGCAGCAGCGCAGCCGAAGCGGACACAATCGGGGAGCAGCAGACGAAGCGGACGCCATATCATCGGGGAGCAGAGTTGAAGCCGACGCATTCGGGGAGCAGCAGCCGAAGCGGACGCAATCGGGAACCAGTTGAAACGGACGCAATCGAGAGAAGCAACTGAAGCGGACGTAAGCGGCGAAAAGCAGCTGAAGTGGATGCAAGCCGGGAGCTCAGCAGCAGTTGAAACGGATCGATGCAATCGCGTGAGGAGCAGCAGCTGAAGCGGACGCAATCGGGGAGCAGCAGCTCTGCACAGAGAGCTATCCGGCACCGGATTACTCACGTAGGCGAACGAGGGGGAAGTAGCTGAGCAAGCGAAGCGAGCGAAGCTACTTGTACATATTACAGCTGGAGTTCCGGGCTGGCTATATACCTACATACACATACATATTACAGCTGGGGTTCCGGGTTGGCTATATACCTACATACATACATATTACAGCTGGAGTTCCGGGCTGGCTATATACCTACATATTACAGCTGGGGTTCCGGGTTGGCTATATACCTACATACATACATATTACAGCTGGAGTTCCGGGCTGGCTATATACCTACATATTACAGCTGGGGTTCCGGGCTGGCTATATACCTACATACATACATATTACAGCTGGGGTTCCGGGCTGGCTATATACCTACATACACACATATTACACCTGGGGTTCCGGGCTGGCTAAACACCTACATACATACATATGACAGCTGGAGTTCCTGGCTGGCTATATACCTACATACATACATATTACAGCTGGGGTTCCGGGCTGGCTATATACCTACATACATACATATGACAGCTGGAGTTCCTGGCTGGCTATATACCTACATACATACATATTACAGCTGGGGTTCCGGGCTGGCTATATACCTACATACATACATATTACAGCTGGGGTTCCGGGCTGGTTATATACCTACATACATACATATTACAGCTGGAGTTCCGGGCTGGCTATATACCTACATACATACATATTAGAGCTGGGGATCCGGGCTGGCTATATACATACATACATAAGATTTTAACGTGTGTTTGTCTGTGTGTGTGTGTGTGTGTGTGTGTGTAACGGAAGTGGGATGTTCGTGGGGCGGGACTAGACTATAGTGACACGCGACCTTCGTACTTTAATTTTTTTACTGAACCTCAAACTCCGCGAAGAATGTTCGAGAACATTGGGTCCGGGCATGGGCTGGAATCCAGCAAGCGCAATCGGGGACCGGGAGCAGCTGTCGAAGCGGACGTAATCGGGGAGCAGCAGTCGAAGCGGACGCAATCGGGGAGTAGCAGCCAAAGTGGACGCGATCGGGAGCAGCAGCTGAAGCGGATGCAAGCGGCGAGCAGCAGACGCAATCGGGGAGCAGCAGCGGAGGCAAAGGGGGAACAGCAGTTGAAGTGGATGCCGCAATCGGGCCCAGGAGCAGCAGCTAAAGCGGACGCAATCGGGGAGCAGCTCTGCTGTCTGCACAGAAAGCTGTCCGGCGCCGGATTACGCACGGTAGGCGAACGAGGGGGAAGTAGCTGAGCGAGCGAAGCGAGCTCAGCTACTTGTTACTAGTTAAAGTTAACACATGTGCAATGGTACATCCTGGTCGACCGCTTGATGTCCATGTGCGTTGTAGCTAGCGATGGACACCGCCAACCGGCTAGACAAGTTGGTGCAGCACAGTCAGCCGCTCAAGCTCGTCATTGGATACAGTGAGCTAACCACACTATCAGTTTCAGCACTTGGGATGCATGCACTACTTCTGACATATCACTTGCAATCTTCAGCTTCTGACTACACATGGCTGACCTACTACATGAGGCCGCACCTATTACTTATGCTAACGTGCGCGGGTCAGACCTACGTGGGGATATGCATATTCCTAGTTAAAATAGCACTCATCGGAGAACCAGGAGCACATTCTTTACGTCATTATGTGCTCTTGAGGGAACCAAGTAACCCTGCCAGTCATTATGTCATCATGACAAGCGGAATTACAATACCAATGGTTCATTATCAGTTGCCGCACAACTCTAATTTACATGGGCTGACTGTAATTGCATTGTTCCAGCTGACACACCATCCAGTATAGTAGTGTAATCTTCCTCTGCCAGGGTGTCTTAGCTAGTGCAGTGGCATTAGCCTCGTACCCAGGCCCTAACGTGGAATGCGGAAGAGGGCCTGGTGACACTTGGCAAAATTCCCGTATGTGCTCAGTCAGGACACCATAATTGTGTAAGCGATTACATTTCTTACTTGGATGCATTCGAAATCACATGGAAGGTAGCTGTTGGTGATGGCTAAGTAAAAAGTCCTTGCCAAGGAGTGACCAGAGGTGAGGCTACAACAGCGGTTTTATCAAACGGCTACACTTTTCAAGGGGTAAAGAATGTGATTGCTACGCAGTAATTGGCAATGGACGAACGTGATTCGCCCACCCGAAATCAATACTGCTGAGCTCAGCACATACGGGAATTTTGCCAAGTGTCGCCAGGCCCACTTCCGCGTTCCACGTGTGGGCCTGGGAATGAGGCTACAGTGGCATAATCAGACATACCAACCAATTGTTCACTTCGTGATATCAACACCAAAGTTGGTACATACACAGAGTGACCATTTTCAGACATTGAAATTGTACCTGTTTCAGCCATGGTGGCCGCTTTCCAAATGACTGGAATTCTGTGGTAAGAGCATCCGGTAATCAGGAGGGCATGAGTTTGAGTCCCAGTTCAGTGCCAAAAGTTTTATCATGCTGGTCACTTCAGTTTTCAGCAACAGGAATAATCGTAATTGATGTTTGAGTCCACACAATGTGTGGAACTAGCCTCGTTCCCAGGCCGCGTGGGAGGAGAATTTACTAGCACAACCTTCATCTTGTAAAGCCACTTAAAATTCCACAGTAACAAATTCATGACTGGGCCTAACCCTGAAACCAAAGAGGATGGGCTTCTACTAATTATATCATGAGCTTATAATAAGACATGTACTCTATAGTATCACATGAAGTTGGTAACACTTCCACCATACAGCGAGTGAGAAGTCCAAGGAGCTGTTTGATCAGGCAATGACACATGGATACGTGGAGGCAAGAGACATTAACGCGCTCATTCTGGGAGCAGCAGGAACAGGAAAGAGTCACACCATCGCGTTAATCATGGACGAAGATCCACCCGCTGTCCGCCGTAGCACACCATGTGCTACAAGACCAGTTAGAGCCGTATCGAGGACTAGGGCTGAGAAAAGAGGTAATAAGTTTGTCCGAATAACCCACGATCAACTTGCGCAGACTATTGCCGACACATCAACAATGCTTCCATCAAAGCCTTCGCCTGCTGTGAATGCTAAAGTCCCAGCTGGATCTTCCAGCACACCCACAGTAGCAGGTACTTCAAAGCCACAAACTGGCCATCCAGAGCACACGATACCATCCTCCATCACCCATGAAACCCCGTCCTCGGTCTCCACTTCTGCCAAAGATGAGCTACTTCGACGCATTGAGATGTCACCACATGCATACGCAAAGAAGGCCTTCAAGAGGGATCGAATCAGTCTGATTGACACTGGGGGACAGCCTCAGTTTCATGAGGTACTCCCCATATTCATGAGAGATACTTCAGCCACTCTGTTTGCAATCAGGCTCGATGCAAGTCTCAGTGACCACCCACTGATTGAGTACTTCGATGACAATGGCAAGCGTGTTGGCATCCCATATTACTCAGCTTACACCAACGAACAGATTCTGAGACACTGCATGAGGGTGATGCAGTCACAGGCATCCCAGTCTGAGGAGGGTGTCTGTCCCAATGCAATCTTCATAGGGACCCACAAGGATCTGGAGGAACACTGCCGAGAATCAAGAGAGGAGAAAAATCAAAAGATTCGAGATATGCTCCTTCCTGCCGTACACGATGATGTCATCTACCGTGGTGAAGGGTTGAAGGAACTCATTTTCCCATTGAATGCCAAACACCCCGGGCCTCAGGAGCGAGAATTTGCAGCAGAAATAAGAAGGGTGATAGTGGTTAGATCGCGTGTGAAACCAAAGCAAATCCCACTTCGATGGTATGCCCTTGAGCATGCACTTGAGAAGCGGATGCTGGAACTAGGGCGAGGTGTGTTTAGCAAAGCTGAGGGCTTTGCAGTGGCACAAAAATTTCACTTCGATGAGAAGTCATTTGAGGAAGCTCTGAAGTACCTTGACAATCTTAACGTTCTCTTCTACTACAAGGACGTACTTCCTGACATCATCTTTTGTGACTCCCAGGTGCTCCTTGACAAGATCGCAGAATTAGTAGAGCATATCCACAGGTTGAAAACCGATCCAAGTCAATATAAACCAGTTGAGGGTAAGCTCCTTCGATTTCGTGATCAGGGAATCGTGACGCTAGAACTCCTTAGCAAGCTGGAGTTTTCAAAACATTATGTTCCAGGCCTTTTTGGTCCTGTCCAGCTGCTGAAGCTTTTCACGAAGCTCCTCATAGTGTCCCAGATCACCGACAAGGAGTACCTCATGCCCTGTCTCTTACCAGTGACAGAGGATCCCACTTTTCTCTCTCCAAGTAGCAGTGTCCCTTCCCTGCTGTTTTACTTTCCCCACAGTCCTCCAGTTGGAGTGTTCTGTGGTCTAGCAGCCTACCTTCTTTCTCAGGCCAAATGGAAGCTGCTCTTTGATGCTAGTAGTCAATGTCCAGCCAAAGTTGACCGAAACACCATTGAGTTCGAAGTCCCAGGAGATCGTCCTGGAAGAATCACTATCACCGATTCGTTCTCAACCTACTTCCAAGTGAGTATTCAATTTCCTGCAGCCATTGCTTCAGAGCTGTCTCCAGAAGTGTGTCCACAAATTCGGGAAGCAATCCTTGCAGGCTTGCACAGTGCATCACGAAATCTCAACTACAACAATTCTGTGCCACAAGATGCCTTCTTCTGTTCAGGTGATCATATTAGTTCTGCAAGTACACCCACTCCACGTATGCACGTCGCCACAGTTGAAAGCAACCGTAGGTGGATGACTTGCACCGTGAATCGAGCTGAGGTCTGCAGCAGACTGACAGAGCAGCACCTGGTGTGGTTCCCTCAGACGTCTGGTGCAGTTGGTACGTGTTGTGATGATGTGATCTAAGTGTATCGTCACTTTTGGGAGTAGATGTGAGATATCCCGATCGTGGTCTGTCTCTCTTCACCTTTGCAGAAAAACTAACTGAGCTGAAATTTTCAGCTCCTGCTGTGAAGGACACGATTGGCATCCTGGGTAAGCTATTTTAAACAACAGTATACCTTCACCTAGATGTGCAGTACAGCATTTCAACAGCAAAGAAGTAATGGTGTGTATTTTCCGCAGGTACACATTCCTCTGACGTAGCAGGTCAGCCGACTCCAAAGAAGCTGAAACTTTCATTGCCTGCTGGGAAGGACACAATCAGCATCCTAGGTATGTAGTACGGTATACCTTGATTTGCAGTAACATTAGCTATTGACTGGATCAGTATGGATGTAGAACTGATGGAGTGTATTGTTATTCCACAGGAACACCTCCCTCAGATTTAGCAGGCCGACTGACTCCCAAGGTCTGCAGTCCCGGTGCATCTGGAGCCATCACTGCTGGTATGCATGATTAGATCTCTCAACAGTCAGATATGCTCTTTAGAAAGTCTGCTAGGGTTTTTTGTTTCATGTCTGCTAGTTAGTGCATAACAAAGGAATTGCCAATAGCACTAGTGGTAGTATTATGGAATCCACAGCACAAGTGGACAGTCAGTATGAAATGTCAGGGAAGTACAATGCCATATGAAAAGGGGTTCCATAAGTTTTAGCATAACTGTTGAGAAATGAAACTCTTTTCATGCGTGAATGTAATGTTGTGTTCCAGACATGAAGCCCAGGATGGCCCAACTGATGAAGCTAAAGACCAAGAAGGGAGAGAGGGTGAACATCATTGAATCGGTTGCTCCAGTTTGGAGGGATGTTGGGTTCCTCATGGACCTCGACCCAGAGGGACGAAGAATTCAGTGCATCGATGCAGAACATGCACACAAACAGAATGGTCTACACATCTGCTGCCAGGAGATGTTCAGACTATGGCTAGACAGTCCAGATGCCTCCTGGGGAGATCTGATTGAACTGTTAGTTGACTCAGAACGAAAACAACTTGCTGAACAGGTTAAAGATGCACTTGGTTTGTAACTTCATGTACACAATGTCGTGTTATTGAGCTCTTCTTCCTATTGTATCAGGTATCATTAAAAGTTGTCAGTGTTGTTAATCTTTTCAAATTTGTGTATCACTTTGTTGTCACAACTTCAATGCACTGTGTCATTTTGAAACAAGAATTTTGAACCAAGATTCACTTCCTGTGTGATACATAGTAGTGCAATTGTTGCAAAACATTCAATTGCATGACTTCGTGCATACAATCTCCCATGCTTGAAAAAAACCTATGCAATTAATATTTTGTAGAAGACAAAGAGCTAATAATTTTTGTCATGCAGTGAATGACTTAATTATAGTTGACTGCATGACATTGTCTGTTTTCTTTATTATTACTAAGTGAAGATATTGGGTGCCAATCAATGTATGCCATGCAAGCGAGCCTTAGTCCGATCCATGGCCTCCATGCCTGCATTCAGCTTTAATTTGTCATGCACTTGCAGGCTATGCCAAGCCACATCATGATGAATCCTGTTGAGAACATATGCTATACCGTGTGAATGAACTCTCGATTTCAAATTTTGCTTCACCAGGGTAGTCTTATGCATGTAAAAGATCTGTTCACATAATGTCTCACTGCAAACCGAGCATAATAGTATCATGCATGCAGGATGCATGAATAAGGGCTTCTTGAGATCATCGAGGCTTTAGCCGCTTGTAGACCACTGTTGCTGTGGTTCCCATGCCTCCAGTAGTGGAGAAGACGAGAGGTGAGAATAATGATAAAAGATTTGGAGTGCACACTCATCCGCTCTACTATTGTACTCATAGTGTACGTAGGTTACTATAGCAGGACTCAATATTTGTACATAGATACGTCATGCATGCATGCACCTCAGATCTATATGCTCACAGATATACATATTTGCAGAGACGTATACGTACTAGCCTGCATGCATGTAGCTGATTTCATATGCAATATCAATTCGGAAATGCGTACAGAACTGTGCATTAACTCTCAATGACGTCAAATTAATGCCGTCTTGAGCTCCCATATGAATTGGGGAATTTAATCTTAATACAGGGGTTTTGCAATCCCTGTTCTTATGGTTGATAAAGAGCAGGGAAAGTGGATGCGCTTTATAGCAAATGGCTATAGTCAGGCACTGGCTTGGCCGGCGCACTGGTGCTGGCAGGTGGAACAACACGGGAGCACTGATACCCATGATAACTACACTCAAAATGTATTACATGCACATGTGCATACAAGCATACACTTGTATAGGGTCACAGTCACATAGGGGCATTCACATAATACTTCTAGACAAAGGCACAAAGAACTGTAAGGAGGACAAAGGTCCATACAACAAAAGGGCAGGGAAGATATTAACACCTCTCAGGTCCAAAGGTACGTAGGAGGGGTAAGGAGAGGAGAATCCTGGGGACGTCCTCACAGCCAGTGCCGTGCCACATGCTGTGGGAAGAAGGGAACGTCATTATACACATTGACAAGGAATAGCACACAGGACCGCTGATATAACGTACATGTATAAGAGGAGGGAGTATGGAACTATTGACCGTTCTCATCTCCTTCCCAGTCAGGAGTCTCATCTCAAAAACAACAGTACTTACTCCACATACTCTGTATTCTGAGAGATCCTGGGGATTCCTACACTTCAGAGTATTGTGCCCTATCAAATCAAGCCACTTTGCCTACCGTTCTCAGTGACTGGAACTATTTAAGTGTGCAGGTCTTGGAAAGGATTCTGGGACTGTCTTTCGATCCCCATGAAAGCTAACCCCCCCCCCCCCCCCCCCCCCCCCCCCCCCCCCCCGAAAATGGACAACCCCTGAGTATTACACAGGAGAGTGCTCTCTCATATGCATGCTCATGCATCACATCTAGGGACAGCACACATATTATCAACACATGTAATAGGGTTGGGCAGTAACTGAGTTACTGAGACTGGAATGCTTGTTCTCTGGCTGGGAGGAGTTAGGGGGACCTACTTGACCTCTACCAAATAAGGTCTGAATAATGAATATCTGGTGCTTTCTAATTATCAGTAGCTCTAGAGACAGGCTGCACACTAGTCTTGTGCCCAGCAGGAAGCACCTTAGGAAAATCCGTCTGGTGACGTTGGGCAGTTTTCTTGACACTGATTAAGATTCCACACCTTCAGGCAGGAATTTGAGCGAACCAATAGAAACGCTGCATTGTCAATTGTGATGACTGTGTTTCCAGAATATAGTACTGCACATATGGTGCCCTAGTCACTGTCGCTAGACACAAGTGACGTAAGTGCAGAACCTGTATATAGGGTCACATGGTTGTTTATGCCTCAATTAATGCCCTCCACGCTACACCGCTACACCAAGCCAATGTTATCAGACGGATTTTCCACAGGTATCTCCAGCTGGGCACGAAACTAGTTGCACATAGCAAATAGCACGTACCGGTAAATTCTGGTGCTATTTGCGATCTTACAGCGCTCCCTTACCTAAACATGACTGTTCATCTTAATTATGTCAGCTGGTCAACACACACACACACACCCTCCTTCTGCCTCCTCCTGCCATTCCATTGTCCACAGAGCAGCAGTCGGTAGCAATGTTCTCAACTGTATGTATGGAGGTAAGGAATAGAGCTGGTCCATACAGAACACCCAAACACACATTCACAAGAGGTCAATTCCTGGCCAGCTACACAGCTAACAGTAGCATGCATGCAAACACTGCCTAGCTACTCACTACTCAGAGTCCACCATCTACCTGGCATGGTACTGGAGTTGGGACTCAACATAGCAACTGGTGAGGGACAGAGGATACACAGTGAAGCCAGCAAGATAAAATCAAAGTCCTGTTTGCTATGTGTATGCTGCCATTGTTGTGGAGGCTGTCCTGGGGACATGCAACTATACACTGCATGGGCATTTCCTTAGCAACGGGATAGGGCCAGTGTTGCTGTGCTGAAGTTGACATAAGAACATGTACACTTGTACCTTATCACCAACACCAGCTGCTCACAGAGGAGGGGAAGTTGGGGAACATACTTGACCCTTTTAGCTACCACACTATGACTACACTGTGATTTTGGCGCAAATGTGACTGACATTCAAATCGATTTTTAGGACAAGACGGCACAGGACCAGGCAGGCATGACAAGCGGGCTGGGAGGCATGTGAACATGAAACTCATTTTTTGAACATCATTTAATTACGGCTCTTTTCCTGCTGATCACACAGCTGGTTGATATCTCAATCACCTAAACACAACATGACTTTCCGAGATGCTTATGTACTATGTACTATGGCATTTATCAAGGGCCAGGAATGAGACATGTGGCTATGCTTTGCGCCATTGTTATCAGTATGGTTGCAACATTCAAATGATGTCCATTATGCTGCAAGTTGGATTTTGACCCAATCATGAAAAAGCATGGTCTAGTGTGATTTGATTTTGCCACAACTGTGACTGACATTCAAATCGATTTTTAGGACATCGTTTGAAAATGGTTTTTACGCTAATGAAATTGGCACGAAGCCAGCCAGGCTGGCAGGCAAGCAGGCCGAGAGAAACTCATTTTTAGAACATCATTTGAAGGTTCATTCCTACTGACACAATCTGCAGTGTCACATCTCAATCTTATGACATTCCGAGTTCATGTGGTAAGTGAAATGTTTTGTACTATGTCATTTATCCAGGTCTAGGAATGAGATATGGGCCGGTGGTTTGCGCCATTGTGATCAGCATGAATAGAGCTTCAAATCAGGTCCATTCTGCTGTAGGTTGGATCTTGACCCCCATCATGAAAAACCATAGATTATAGCCTTTGGTCTACTGCGACTTCGGCGCTAATGCAACCAAAGTTTATGCTGATGAATATGGCAAGCAGGCCCAGGAGACACTTTAGAACACGATTTCAAGGCTCATTTCCTGCTCATTGCACAGGCACAATCCACAGCTTCATATCTCAATCATGACAAATTTGAGGATTGTGATGCTGGCTGATAATTACCGAGCGCAACTTGTAGCACATATGTGACAATACTCTTTGAGGACATCATTGAATTCACGCTGATCACAATGCCACGCCACTCGCACAAAGTAACTATGGAAGAGGGAGGGAGGGTCCATCAACTTGAGCAGGTTCACATGGATCTGGATTAATGCAGGCATATGATATATATTCTACCGTAACAGATTCTTTCTGACTAAGAAGCGCTCTTGTAAGCATGGCTACGAACAACAACCATGACTGTACTGACCAGTGATCAATGCCACTATGGAGTATGGAAGGCAGGGTCCACACAGATCTACACAACATTCTACATGACGTCAGTTCTGCAATACCGTAGTCGCGCGTTATTAGGCGCATGCGCCTATAACTCCACAGGAAGGAAATATGCACCTATAAGCGAGATGCGCCTAATAACACATTATAATGACATTCCTCGAATAGGAAGCGCGCTTCAATTCGAATCTAGCTGTTTTGCACTCCGAAGGATGGAAGAAGACTGCAGCGCTTACCTGGGTGAGAGTTGAACCTGCGCCTAACAGCGAATATGCGCCTAATAATGGTATAATATTTTAGCCAGTCATTACATGCCTACTGTTGCTTTGGTTTTATGTAGACAGACCGGTCTAAGACCAATTGTTCCATCTGCTACATGTGAACTGCCAATGCTATGGAGAATGTCCAGAGGACCCTGTAACTATAGCACAGTGTGATTGAAACAGTTTCCTTAGCAACAGCTTAGGTATGTAAACTGGACCATTGCTCTAAGCTGACATAAGAACATGCATCCTATACTGGACTCGGTACTTGACCTTTGTCTAATCAGGTTCATTAAAATACCAGGTATCTCAAGAGCAGTGAGGGCCCATGTGCCCCACCCCCTCCAAGAAGTTGAAAGTGGAAGTCATGTACAGGATAGGAATGTGGTCACTGGAGACCTTGAATGAAATGCTAATGAACTCTGATGGGTGAGAGCACAGTAATCAGAGTGAGAGCACAGTGATCAGAGTGATAGCCTCGTTCCCAGGCCACTTCTCTCTCCTCCCACGTGGCCTGGGAATGAGGCTACAATCAGTGGGTTCCACCATTGAACACACTCACTCAGGTCAGGTGCACAGGTGTGCCCATGATTGACCACGCATACAGTAAGCCATGAGCTAGTCTGAAACTCTCGTTCCTAATTCTGGCGCTCTCTGGACACTGGACCTTGATGGGAATTCTCTGAGGTTGACATGGATGCCACCAATTGCTGCCTTGTTCCCAGGGTATAAACGGAGAGAGGAGACGGTTTCCCCTCTCCTTTTACCATCTGGGAACAAGGCCACCTCTGTTGACCCAAACGTGACCATGGAGCAAGAATTCACTCCAGTGGACCTCGACCCAGCTGTTGCCCAAAAAGCTGGAAGGGAGTCTGAGAATGATGCTGACTGGATGGTTAAGAAATCTATCTTACGTGGTATATAAACTGACCTTTGTGTATTTATAAGCAATTGGGTCTTGGTCCATGCCAACCTTCCCACTGTACCCAGGTATAGTACTCTTTCTAACATAATTATGCCAATGGCACTGATTCCACCACCAGCACCATGGGAATGCGTGTGTGTGTGTGTGTGTGTGTGTGTGTGTGTGTGTGTGTGTGTGTGTGTGTGTGTGTGTGTGTGTGTGTGTGTGTGTGTGTATGTGTGTGTGTGTATGTGTGTGTGTGTGTGTGTGTGTGTGTGTGTGTGTGTGTGTGTGTGTGTGTGTATGTGTGTGTGTGTATGTGTGTGTGTGTGTGTGTGTGTGTGCATGTGTACATACATTACTAAATTTGTTTGTGTGTATGCATGACTACATGTGTAGTTGTATCGTAAGGTCAATACTATTTGCGGATATTAATTTCAGCATTCTTAAAATCTTGGAAGTGGCAACTGTACCGCTCAGTCTGCTGGTAAAAGCTACAGTGCAACAGATAGCACACTAGTACTCTCTAGTAATCTCTAGTAATCTCTAGTAATCTCTAGTCTGCTGAGCAACAGATAGCACAAACTCATGGTTCAGAACAATGTCTCAGGTCTTGCACTCACCTCATAGCTACACACTCTGATTCGTCCTGTACAGCTAATTTCCTTCTCAGATCGCACTTCGTAGGCCGCTAGCTTATATGACTCTCTTCAATAATTAAGGTAACATTATACCTTTACCGTTAGGGTACCTTTAACCGTCGGGGCCCCGACGGTTAAAGGTATAATGCTACCTTAAGATAGCATTATACCTTTACCGTTAGGGTACCTTTAACCGTCGGGGCCCCGACGGTTAAAGGTACCCTAACGGTAAAGGTATAATGCTACCTTGGTAAAGGTATAATGCTACCTTAATGCATGTGTATGTAACGTCACTTGCTGCCAATACTACTGCTTCCGGGTTCAAAGTTGAGCGATTTTTTCAAATTCAGTAAAATTGGTACCCACAAATAATAGTGACCTTAAGGTACATGTGTGTGCAAGGGCATGTAAGGGAAAGAGAACAGTGTGAGCAGAATCACAAACTACTGTGAAGTTCACTACACAGTATATTGTATACTGAACCACATGCATGTGCTCCAGGTCGTACTTACGCATGATGATGGAGACATCTCCCTCAACATCTCCCTCCTCCTCCTCCTCCTCCTCCCTTGCTTCACCACACTCAGCTTAGCACCCCTGTGCACAAGAGGAGCACATGATGGGCACATGATGGGCACATGATGAGCACATGATGAGCACATGATGAGCACATGATGAGCACTAGTAAGCACATGATGTGCACAAGATGAGGGGCAACTGGAAAAGCCGGGAATGGCAAAAAGGGGTGGGAGGCTGGGAGCAGGAACGACACAATCCTAAGCGTGGCTCATTTTGGGGTCACAATAAAACCTGGACTCTGGACTTGACTGACCGAAACAGGTGTATACAGACAGCAAACGTCACCAAAGCTAAAAGGGGTTGTCTCCAGCTCTGTCTCAAGTTGCTTTCTAGCCTGTTGAGGCATTGTCTGCTCGATTTCTGAGAGGTCAAAGGTCACATCCATATTTGATGAGCATCAACGAAGGTGGCTCTGGCTATCCACTGTCTCTTATAGATGCCACACGTATTTGTGCATTTGCTGGGAAAGCACCTTCACCAACCTTTAATTAGAATGATTTCGCCCCAAAGGTAATACAAGAGCAGCTATTTTCACAAGTAGGTAGAAACCAAGCTCCACCCCTATTGTTCCCACTCCTGTCCTGTTTCCTGTTCCATGCTTTTCCAGTTGTCCCAAGATGATCAAGCCTATCACACATAACACAAAACACATAACTTAATACTCACTCAATCAGCATCCACAATGGAAAAGATTACTAACCAGAGAGTCTAGAGATAACTAGAGATTACTAGTACTATAGATTACTGAAGATTACTAGAGATTACTAGAGATTACTATAGATTACTATAGATTACTAGAGATTACTAAAGATTACTAGAGATTACTAGAGAGTACTAGAGATTACTACAAATGATGTACAGGGAATACTAGACTATCAGGGATTGCTGGAGGTTACTATAGCCTCGTTGCCAGTACGTAAAAGTGGGGGGAGCCTGGTATGTTTCCTCACATGAGCATGACGTAATTGATAAACGGCAAAACTTTTTCAGAACTAGAGCTCTGTAGAGCACATACCCCGTGCGCAGTATGCTGCAGTGTATGGTGATGGTAGTAGCTGTGGGCAGGTGTAGATGATAATATGACTTGGTAACCTTTACGTATAATTAGCTTGAGCATTTGGAGTGCTGAGCAGAAGTATTTGATCAATGGAGTGAGAGTACAGAGATTACATGATGATTCTTTGATCATTGGATAATTTGAAGCTCAAAAGATTTACAGTGTGTGCCTAGCCAGTAGTTTGCTGTCACTAGGTATACTTGTAACATGACAACAGGCACAGATGTAGTCAGGCCCTTCCTTCACAGCTGAGAGGAAAACCTTTGAGACTTCCTCTATAGTATACGCTTCACACAGCAGAGTAGTTGCTTGATCCTGCACTCTCTTTTGGCTGAACTATCTTGCTACTTCAGTTTTCTCTTTACTTCTTCCGTCCCTGAGTTACGTTTCCTGAATTTGAACAGAAAGTCATCAATCGTGTATACAGAAATGCAAACAACCTTGTACACAATATAACTCTTGGACTGTACCTTTTCTGAGCCCGGGCTTCTCGCTGTCTCCTTGCCTCCGAATCCTTGAGTGACTCAGATTGACGCTTAGCTGCCTTAGCCCGGGAATCTTGCTGTCTTCTTGCCTCCACATCCTCGAGTGACTCAGATCGACGCTTAGCTGCCTTAGCCCGGGCATCTTGCTGTCTTCTTGCCTCTGCATCCTCAAGTGAGTCAGATCGACGTTTAGCTGCCTGAGCCTGGGCTTCTCGCTGTCTCCTTGCCTCCACATCCTCGACTGACTGAGACTGGCGCTTAGTTGCCTTAGCCTGGGCTTCTTGCTGTCTCTTCTCCTTAGAGCAGCGCTTCCTAAACATATACACAGAAATGTGCATGCATTGTAATCAACCTCGTACATATTATAACTACATGTACCTTTTCTTGGTCTGGGCATCTTGATGTCTTCTTGCCGCCGCATCCTCGAGTGACTCAGATCGACGCTTAGCTGCCTGAGCTTGGGCTTCTTGCTGTCTCCTTGCCGCCGCATCACGAGCTTCTTGCTGTCTTCTTGTCTCCGTATCCTGAGCTTCTTGCATTTCGCCGTATTCCTCAGCTTCTTGCATTTCTCTAAGTTTAAGGGAACGCTTTAGCTGAATCGAATGGACGTTCTTCAATTCAATCTTCAGTATGAACACGTGCCAGAATCCGCGTACATCCGTATTTACGTCCGTATTTGAGTTGCGCAATTGCAGACCGTAAAAATGGCCGATGTTTAATAAGAAAGACCTGCCATATGCAACGAATTCAAGCGGCTTCGTAGCTATCAGGTACACAAACGCTTCTTTTTTTCGTATTCCCATCTTTTTGTCTGGTTTAGCAACTGTACATTGCGAGATTTCAATTTTACACGGCTGACAGACACCGGACAGACGCCGGACAGACAGACAGACGAAACCGATTGCTTAACCCCGCTTCGCGCATGCGCGCACGGGGTAATGATAAAGCGAAGTTAGTATTGTTCAACCAACTACACATTCAATGCTTGGTGTATATGACAGTCACCCCCCGCTAGCTAGACACGTGTGGTAAGTTACCTCGCACCTTAGCTCTTCTTGCTGTTTTGAGCCCCAGTTCGCCCACGTTCAATCACGTCCTTTCTACCACCTTTCTACCCTCGACGTCACGCACATGAGGAAACATACCAAGCCCTCCGTGTTCTTTTGTGCAACCGAAAGTGGTACACAGGCCTGGGGACGAGGCTAGGAGGTTACCAGAGAGTACTAGAGATTACTAGGGACACTTCCCAAAATGAAACTGGGGCATGTGCAGTACTCCCTGAAAACAACCTAGCGAGAAGAAAATGGACAGTTCTACATTGTAACTGAAGTTGTTGACACGTCCACTCTGCTTTATTGACCCCACATACTTGACCTTTGAACCAAGCGAAGCACAGCAGCAAAGAGCTTAGCATAATTATACTGTACCTCATAGGCGCTAGGTGCATGGACTAATTTTCAGTAACTAAGGCAATCTGCCCACACGGCTGGGGGGGACTGGGAATGAGGCTGAGGGGAGGCTGGGAATGAGGCTGGGGGAGGCTGGGGATGAGGCTGGGGATGAGGCTGGGGGGAGGCTGGGAGTGAGGCTGGGGGAGGCTGGGAATGAGGCTGGGGGAGGCTGGGAGTGAGGGTGGGGGAGGCTGGGAGTGAGGGTGGAGGCACTGGCTCACATGGGCTGTACATGTATCCCATCATCCTTAAAAGCTGATTGAAAGGTATTCGGCGTGTGCAATTCACCCTTCTGTACAGCTCTTGTTCAGCTCACTAGAGTCACTTGCTGTGGCCGGTTAGGCTTACTTGGCCCGATACCAGCCTGAAATGCTGTCTAGTCAGCTGCATAACACCCGCTGAGCCGTAAACAGTTCAACAAATAGCTTCCTCATCTAAACTATGAACGGACAAAGTGTTTAGTACATGTACATGCACATGTGTGACACTCATTCTGTGTCTGTGCTGCGTACATGACCTTGCTTGCCTATTCACACACATCACTGACAACAACAGCTGCATCTCAGCACTGGGCTCACCTTTGGTCCCTCCAAACATGCTGGGTGGGAGGTCAGGGTGGATCAACCTCGGGTCCAATGTGCCTGGATGGTAATGAAGTCCACGTCTGCTGGATCTTCTACAGTACAGAGAAAGCAATGCTCAAAACACAAAGCAAGGCTCAAGCAACACCATTTTATATGGATTGATGAGCTGTAGAGTACAATTCGAATCAAATTACGGAATGGTGATGAGCGAAATGTGGGCTCGCTCATGTTCGCCCAATGCATCACCATTCCATAATTTGATTTTCAATTTTAAGCTACTTAGAGGGGGTGTACAATGACCTAAAATAGTGAGTCTTCATGCAATTCCAGTTCTGGAATTTTAAGTGGGTGGAGCTCTATACACAATACTCCTCGATCTGCCTACGGCAGTGGTCGTACGGATAAACACACACAGGGCAGTATAAGGTTGCACACTTGAAAATAACTTCAGGGACATTTGGTGAAAAGCTTAGCCTCATTCCCAGGCCCGAGACGGCAGGCCTGGGAATGAGGCTAGTGTAAAACTATACTAATCCCCGGCTGCCCCACGGCAAAACACATGGTGACACCACAAGCAGCTAACGGCAACCACGCACCAAGATCTCATCGATCCACAAGGCATCAGAGCGGCACTCCCTTGTTTGCCTCAGATAGCGATATCCGCTCAACTCAGCCAGCTTGTACATGTATGATACACATGGTCTTTCGCTATATCCGTTCCCAGACTGTAACCAGACTAGGAATGACAACAGACCAAACGTTATTCTGGCAAGATTCGTACGGGACAAGGATGGGGGACAACAATTCCGGACTGTCCGGGACGGTAGCAACTACATTATACGGTCACCTCTGCCTTCAATTAAATATGGGAGGTCATAATCAAGTCTATCCTTTTCCCCAGCAGTTTTAAGGAAGGAGCTCGGTTCTATTGTTGCAAGGCTGAGAGAGTACGTGGCAGGTACATATTCAAGCGGGACTTGTCAGTTCAAATAGTTAACTACTGTTGAGATGTTATGATTGCAGACAACGCTCAGTATGTACAACACTGGGGATCATGTTATCATGCCCAGGAGGGATGTATCCGATCTAATGTCACGAGCACGAGGGCACAAAGTGCCTGAGGGCGAGTGACTGTAAACCACATACAATGTATGTCAGGAGCGCATGAGCCGCCGAAGGCGGCAAAGAAGCGTTTAACTAGTAAAGACATGTAGTAGTCCCTCACATCTTTTGGTTTCTACCTTATATGGAAGACCTTTGTGGTACCGCGTAAGTGGCCGTTAATAATATTCACAATTTGCGGGTATGCATAGCCGGAACGATCGTGCATCTGCTGCCAGTAAAACATTTCTACTGCCTTGCACTGCGAGTTACAAGGCCCATGGACAGACTTGCCTCAGCAGAACAGGGCGCGAGTGTGGAGGGCAGTACTGGTTCTACGCGAAAGCGAAGGAACCGTGCAAAACGCTCCTTTCCAGACGTGCACTTCTGAAAGGAAGGTTGCAGAAACCAAGTAACCGGTAGCTCAGTAAGACACACAACTTGTCACTCTCGCTCCACTTATGCCACACGGTTTGCCGTTCAGGATATTGCGTAAACTGGATCGCTTCCTTCTCGTTCACTTGCTGTTTCACGGAAGCTTCGAAGATGGACATATCCATTTTACGCAGTCTCTTTAGCTAACAAGTAGCTAGCTAGTAGTTCATTCTTAGAAACGCGGCGAACCTTCTTCGTTGGTTTGCTGGCCGTTGAAGTTGCTGCACGTAACGCCATCGTCCTAGCCAGCTAGCTCTAGTATCTATGGCTGCACAAAGGCCAATTTGCATTTCACACCTACTTAGCTCAGTTTCACACAAATCCTTACAACAGGTAATGGCCTCTTGCTGTATAAGGTTAAATTTTGGAGGTGTGAAGGACTACTACATGCATGTCCTAGGGCGGGCATGCGGAGTTCAACGCTCCTTCGCTGCCTTTGGTGGCTCATGTCCTCATGTGCCCACTGATGAGAGGAAGGAGTGGCCAGGGAACAAGACAAATACTAGTTACGCAGGCAGGAAATGTGTCACGTTGGTACCCCATGTTGGAGCACCCAAATGACAATTGAGACCTGCACTACATCTTGTCACCAGTGACAGTAGTTGCCTAGTGGGTGCTGTACAGTACCTGCTGGGAGGGACTTTGTTATAGCACTGCCCTGGGGACAGGTAAACACACCAGTGGAGTTCGCTGTCTTGAAGCATGAGGACCCGCGCTGGCAGGATGTGTCTAGTGTTGCTATGGCACTACAATATACCTAGCAATACGCGCGTGCCTGTGCTCCTTGGTATGAGCCATAATGAGATTAACAATCTTTGCAAAACTTAGCAACAGCTTGACAACGGGATATACATACATGTACCTACCCTTGGCTATTCACATGTACTTCTGACAACAACAGCAGTAGATATAGTACCTCAGCACTGGGCTCACCTTTGGTCCCTCCAAATACGTTGGGAGGCAGGTCAGGGTGGATCAACCTCGGGTCCGATGAGAGTGTCTTGATGGTAGCAAAGTCCTCCTTCAACCTCTGCTGGATCTTCTGCAGTACAGAGAAAGCAACTGAGGCTCAAACACATGGAGCACGAGGGGGGAGGTATAGGTAGCTGTATAAAATGGTGGGACCCCTTGTCAAATGGTGGGACCCTGTACCAAATGGTGGGACCCGTACCAAATGGTGGGACCCGTACCAAATGGTGGGACTCCGTACCAAATGGTGGGACCTGTACCAAATGGTGGGACATTTACCAAATGGGAATCCGTGGTGAACAGCTGCACCAAACTGGATACTACAGAAATGGCGGTAGCTATAGTTGTAAAATCTTTCCATCTCAAGCAGCTTGTAAACTGGCACTTTATCAGCTGCAATAAGAGGGTCCCAGTCCAGTACCGTGACATGAGGACCGAACGGCAGCAGAAACTCTTGTAAATCACACAGTGGGCTAGCAATAGATGTTCTGGGCACTACTATCAAACTCTACTCATATGGTGTCGTAGCGTTAGCGAAAACCCAGTGTTTCTCTTGCACACCATCTGCGCCCCACCGTCACTGAAGGGAGACGGTGGGGTTCTAGCAGTGTGCAGTCTCACTGAAGGGAGACGGTGGGGTTCTAGCAGTGTGCCACAACAAGTACTAATCATACCAGTATAGACAATAGGTAGAGGGGAAAGAGGGGCAAGGGGAAGACGGAACGGGCAGGAAAAGGGGGAGAGGGAGGTGGAGGGAGAAGGGGAGGGGAGGGGAGGGGAGGGGAGGGGAGGAAGGAGAGGGGAGGGGAGGGGAGGGGAGGGAGGGGAGGGGAGGAAGGGGAGGGGAGGGGAGGGGAGGGGAGGGGAGAAAGGGGAGGGGAGGGGAGGGGAGGGGAGGGGAGGGGAGGGGAGAAAGGGGAGGGGAGGGGAGGGGAGGGGAGGGGAGGGGAGGGGGAGGGGCAGGGGGAGGGGGAGGGGGGAAGGGGAGGGGAGGGGAGGGGAGGGGGAGGGGGAGAGGGGGAAGGGGAGGGGAGGGGGAGAGGGGAAGGGGGAGGGGGAGGGGGGAGGGGGAGGGGAAGAGGGGAGGAAAAGAGGAGAGGGGGGGAGAGGGGGAGGGGGAGGGGGAGGGGAAGGGGGAATGGAGCGGGAGGGGAGAGGGGGAGGGAGAGCGGGAGAGGGGGAGGAGGGGGGGAGGGGGAAGGAGTAACAGGTGGTCCTTCATTCAGTCACAGCGCTACTCTGAAAGTATGGGCATTCTTTCCATTACTGCAGCCAGTAGAAGACTGGGAGGCAGGGACTGTACTAAAAGCAATAGGTAGTCCGAGAGCGGCAAGACTCTCCGTTCCACAGTAGTAACTGTTCATCAATCTGCTTAGACTGCAGAGCTTCTTCTTCATCATTACAGTCTTCCATGCTGCCCTGCACTAGACACTTACAGCTAGTTATTATGTTTGACAGCTGCATTATACACAGGGCAGTCTAGAACAGCCAGGCTGGAGGATGTAAAGGACTTGCTTTTGACGATGAAAGGAAGTATAGGATGTACTACGTCGACGCAGAGGTTATGTGATTTATCCTCCGTGGGAAAGTTTGGCCGAGGCGAAGCTGAGGCTAAACTTTCCCAAGGAGGATAAACCGCGTAACCTCCAAGTAGACGTAGTAGATCCGGCTTCTACCACAGCCATGACCTCCAAGTCAAGTTAGTAGCTGGATCCGGCTGCTAGACAGCTACAACTCTCTGATTCTCAGCACAGCGTGGTTCGATTACATCATCGCGGAGGATAAATTGGGATAACCAATTTATCCTCCACGGTACATCAAAGGATCGCCCATGCACTGTGGTAGAAGTTTACAAAATTAATGCTGGATGGGTAGGGAGCATGACATCATAGAGTGTTAACCCCACATTCCTCATTCTCAAGGTCAGGCATCCAGCAGTAAACGGGATTGCTGTGCTCAACTATTGGGTTTTCCACCCCTCCTGTCCCGTCAGCTTCGGGGGAAACACTGAGGGAGAGGTGGTTCATTTAACTTTTCACAGGGCTAGTTGTGACCTCTGAGGCTCTTACACCACCTTGCACTTGAACGACTTGTCCCCCGGCATGTGTGACCGGAAATGCGACAGCTTCCTCCGCCTCCACTGCCAGCGCCATATCAGGTGTCCCACCACCAGCAGCTGCATGTTGGGAAGGAGGGAGGGAGACAAGCGGTGAGACGCAGAGAGGGTGTGCGGTGAGACGCAGAGAGGGTGTGCACGGGGGTGAGCTAGACAAACAGCTTTAGAGCAGTGCAGCTCCACTCTCTTCACGTAGTACCAAACACATATCGATTGGCATGCAAAGACAACCGAGTTTTGCATTGACGGCTGCTGATAGGCATCTTGTTGCTCTCCTATGTAGTAGGTACGACCAGCGAAGGTTAAGTTTAGACTCAGAGCAAGCCCCTTCACTTTTGTGACCAGGATCTGGTGACCACTCACAGTGTGGGGGGCAAGTTCACAGTGCCATGGGTGGTCCCATATTCAGTACGTCGTCAATCACCAGACACCATATAAAATCGGACACTGCCGAACCACTCGCAACAAATGGTCCTAGAAAAGCTAATGCTTTCTACGTTACAGGTGGGAGTTAATCCCATACGCTCCATATTTTTCTGGGCGATATCCAATAAAATGTAGCTTAATCACGCTGTGGATATGCATAGTTTCGACCTCTAATTTACTTCTGTTGTCTTGTACGACTTTATTTTAACTCCACAGACAGTGTGGCAATATTTATCAAGCCTGGTCATAGAACGATCCAGTCTGGTTGGACCGATGTCCGACGATTGAAGATACAGTCCAGTGGAGTCCGAAGGTAGAGGTCGCCCTCCGAGCGTTGATGGTCCGGATGCATTGGCTATTGCAGCCATTTGTGGCATAACCTGCAAGCCGGTGAACTTGATGCTTTGTATTCACTGCCTCATGAAAATAAACGCACAGAGTACGGTTCGTTATCTTACTGCGTCCAAGAGATATCACATTGTCCAGTTGATGGTGTCCGAAAATTGATGAGCTAAGCAACAGTGAAGAAGCCAATCAGTCTGCTATATATGAACAAAGGACCACTGGAGTAAGTGCAGGGGTGTCTGGATGGGGGTGGGGGTCCGGACACCCCACAAATTTCTTTGCACAGTTGCTTGTTGGAAGAAGTTCGCAGAGCGTCCGGACACCCCTGCCCTCATTCTACGCAGGTATAGAGCCCTTGCAATTATGTCACATTATCCGAGACGTTTCTGAATACTATCTGGAAGCCGCAATCTTGGAGGACCGGAATACATTGGCTTCATACGAGGTATCCATCGAAACGTGCCCTACATCACTGGTAAGTGTTCATATAGCTTTAATAGCAATCTCGATTCAACACATACTAGAAGCATTGTCGGTGCATGACTGCGTTTGCTGAGATCGCAATAGAAGCTGCTATCTCCTCAAATGCAAAATAGTAGCCATGGTGGAGTACCTGTCCATACTTGTGCGTATTCTCGAAATGATGTCATCATGTGCAACGGGTCTATAGAATGGTGTGCTTCTCAGCAACAGTGTGAAGGAATTAGTGGGGTGTCCGGATCCAGGACACCCCCGCACTTTCTCTACCCCCAAAGGGTGCTCCCCCCCCCTTCCTCTCAGCACTGAGCAGAAACACTGACTAACTGCAACTCACCACCAAAATTCCATATGCAAAAGAGAGCACGTATAAGTCTTCTCCGAACTGGCCTCGCTCGGGACTACCCCAGACCCCCGCACTTTCTCTACCTCCAAAGGGTGCTTCCCCCCCCCCTCCTCTCAGCACTGAGCAGAAACACTGACTAACTGCAACTCACCACCAAAATTCCATATGCAAAAGAGAGCACGTATAAGTCTTCTCCGAACTGGCCTCGCTCGGGACTACCCCAGACCCCCGCACTTTCTCTACCTCCAAAGGGTGCTTCCCCCCCCCCCTCCTCTCAGCACTGAGCAGAAACAATGACTGACTGCAACTCACCACCAAAATTCCATATGCAAAGGAGAGCACATATATATGGAAAGTCTTCTCCGAACTGGCCTCGCTCGGGACTACCCCAGACCCAATCCCATCACCAGAAGTAATGTCGTCCATGGTGAGACACGCAGTCGAACAGCAGGTAAACTGATCCACGAGGCAAAATCAACACAGCACGAACGAAGTGCACTAACAAGGTGCTCTTCCATTGGAAATGGCTGTAACTCGTTCCCAGACCACCCATGTGGTGCATGGAATCTGGAAACAAAATAGTGAATTCGAACTTTGAACTTTTCACGTCGATCGCGAGTGTGGTAGGCAAACTTTCAGGCTTGTCTCTTCGCACGTACTGCAGTGAGACATTTATGAGACAGAATTTTATATACTGAGCTAGCTGTATCATGAACACCGAAATTGCAACGTTCAAATCACCCCAGCCCCCCACCCACTCACCCTCCCACCCCAGCCCCACCCACCCTCACACCCCTCCCCTTCCCACCCCAGCCCCACCCTCCCCCTCCCACCCCAGCCCCACCCACCCATGCTCCCCCCTTCCCATGCTCCCCCCTCCCATGCTCCCCCCCTCCCATGCTCCCCCCCTCCCATGCTCCCCCCCCCTCCCATGCTCCCCCCCTCCCATGCTCCCACCCCACCCTGGCGGTTAGCTAGGGTTAGGTTAGGGTGAGGGCTCACCTCACCTTTACCTAACCCGAGCTAAACCTAACCCGAATATGACAAAGATACAACTTGACGCTCTTTATATACTCGCAGAGAGCCAGCCGGCAACGCGTGACCCAGCCAGCAACGCCCTCATTTGATTGGTTAGTATTCGCAGTAAAACGAAATTTTGGTGGGAACGCGTGCCTGGTAAATGTGCACGCGCGGACTATTGCCAACGAGGAGCGTGCTTGCGTCTCTGTCGTTTTCTGGTAAGTAGACTATGGTGCTCACCTCCTCTGGTAGGTCCTCTGCCACTGGCACTCCCTCTCTGTAACTGTTGTTGTAGCTGACTTCCCAGGCTAGTCAGGTACCGAGACTATTCCCAGGCCTTCTACATGTACGCCTCCAGCTTATGCAGGTATCTCTGTTGCATACAGCACACAATCCATGCAATCGTGGAAGCGTGGAAGGCTTGGGAACGAGCAATTCTGTTCAATTTTGGCAGTCAAATTATCTGGTAGCCGCGAATGATGGAATGGAGTCTGGGAACGAGGTTTTAGACACTTGGCACTACTAGCAGAATGGGCCAAACAGACAAGCGTGATAGCCTACCAACTAACCAAGGAGGAAGATTGGAGAGCAAGGAGTGCCTACAAGCTCATATCCAAGTGGATGAAGAGCTAGTATGGCATCCTCTCGGGTACATACAATCTAGTATAGTGGCATAATCTGTTCTGTCTGTTGTATGCTGCAGTATTGAATCCACACAGCAGGAATAGATCATGTATATATGTTTCATAACGTGCTGTCGCCAAGTACTCCCCCACTTTCCCCAGAAGTAACCCAGAAGTAACTTGTATGTCCAACTTACTCCAGAATAAAACACCCCCAGGCAGTTTAACCCACCAGACGTTTGTAAACCATTCCAATGGCCATGGTACCAAGTTTGTGCTAGCTAAGCTTAATTCTTGTCATCTATGGCAAGATCATTTCATGTTCTAGAGTCACAGTTTTCATCACTCAAAAGTCTTCTGTCTGTCCAGCATGTTTCAAGAGAATCCATGTGTCTGCACATGCCAGATTGTGACTAGGACTTCTCCTCTTGTGGTCAGGAGTTCAGCTCGTGTGCTGCCCCTGGGAGCTGGAGTCAGGTGATGAGCAAGACACTGAGGTGAGCATCATGCCACAAATCAGGCTAGAATATTGTTATACAGAACTCCCTGTAACCACAAACACCCTGGGCCCACCCTCCTTCCCCTTGTCTCCATGCCACACACCCTGTCTCCTTGTTGCCGGGCCCCATCCTCCTTCCCCTTGTCGTTGCCAGCCCATCCTCCTTTCCCTTGTCTCCTTGTACCCAGGCTGCCCCCTAGCCTCATTCACAAGCTCTCTCTCTGAAATTAAAAAAGCTAGAACCTGTTAACATTCGGGGGGGGGGGGGGGGGGGGGGGGTCAAACCATGGACTTCTGCCACCTAGTTTCTGGCGGTACCATTCAGATTGCAGAACGTGAACATGTGACTATTTTGTAGCCCTGTTTGCCTTAGCTGCCGTGCTAGCACACGAATTGTAGACTCTGAAATGAGCCAGGCTACCTCTCAAATGTTGTTGAAAGGCAGATGACAGGCGTGCGAGAGGCCACTGGTCTGAGCTCGCTGTTCACTGCGGTTTGTGTGTGGGACCAGCTTGCTCATCGTTTGTCACCGCTTACGGGATCAATGGTTCATAAGCTGAGCTGTCCGGTTCACTTGTAAAGATGTCTCAGATCTCAATAAAACTGGGGACGCCTTGATAATGAAGAGTGAAATTTTGAATAGTGTTCCACAGATTTGTAACTCACGCAACATTTACTACAAACTTACTTTGTGTATCATATGAATGATGACGCGCTGAAAGTCTATGGCTTACCCCCCCCCCCCCCCCCCCCCCCCCATGTTACCAGGCTCTTTTACCTTTCGGAGAGAGAGCCTGCAGGCTAACGCCACCCCTCCTTCTTGTTTCCTTGTTCCTAACCATCACCCTCTCCACTTTACCTCCCTTTGCGCTAAATGCAGAACCCACTTTGCATGGATTATTTACACACCTGTGACCGTGCACATCCTCTACCTTGTAATGCAGGCCCACAGAGAATGCAGATGTGAAGATTGTTGCAGTGGACTTTCAGCTTATGACCCCCATCCCTGGGGTGATTCCAATCCACGGTGATATCACAAGTGAGCATTTTATAGACACTATTAGGCATCATTATGTTTGGTCCCCATGCAGCAGGATGGCTCCCCAACACTCACTTCATATACTATTCTCTCACATTCAGGAATCAACAGCTCGTGAATTCATTGGCAGGGTGGAAAAGCAGACCTAGTGGTTTGTGATGGGGTCACTGGACTGCATGACCTCTGCTGGCTGTAAGTGATCGCAACTACATTGCATGTAGGGATGGCCTAGTCTCGTTCCCAGATGATGATTTTTCACACGGGGGAGGGGGGGGGGGGGGGGGGGGAGAATACGTCTGGTAACCCGCCTATTCCGTTTTGGTTCCGGTGCCCCAGAATGCTGGGGCATTGTTCTGTTTCAATTTAACTTGTAACGTAACGTAGGATTGCATTCCAAAATCCACAACGGGCGAGCTGTCCAAGAACATGGATGTTGATCGGGCAATTGACGCCGCTTGTTTGAGACTAGGCTATTCTAGCCTTTGAAAAGAGCAGGGGAAGCCGTGAAGAACTTTGCTAGTGTTTTCACATGACTACATAAAGCAAGCAAGCGTTCTGTTGACGTAACACGCAACAATTTCGAATTTCATGAACCGAAACGGAATGGCTCACCTCAATGTTACACTCCTGGTAGGGGAAAAATTGTGCTGCATAATGTAATGTAAATAATTAACCTTTGACTACCTTAGGAATGGCCTACAAAGATTCTGACTACACCATCGTGATCACCGTTATGCAGTGACCCAAGTGTACAATCTTGGTGCTGAAACTCACCTTGTTGCCAGAGATACAAGCCCTTTTGTCATGCTGTCGGCCACCATTGCTCGAGCACTCCCTTCGACTTTCATTGCCAGTATACTAGTACAGCTCTCACGATGGGCCCACAAAGATTGTGACCACACAGTCGTATCGCTCTCATTCACCAACGCTTACATGCCAAAACTCACCCACTGTGCTGGAGAAGATGTGTGAGCGCTGTAATAATTTCTTGTCTTCCCATTCATCACCACTGCTAGTGATTGACTGAACGTGGTTGCCACGTGGAATGTGCGCTAATTGGAATGAACTGTAATACCTAACTAGCAGAATGTATAACATTGTGGGGCGAGCCTGAGCGAGTGCACCCATATAGAAATGCCAAGGTTGTAACAACCATGCAACAACCTTGTCACAAGGTAGTAACAACCTAGCAACAAGCTTGTGAAAGTAGGTTGTAACAACCATGCAACAACCTTGTACCCGGGGTGAAACAACCTTGGAATTGAAACTGTAACAAGCAGGGTATTTGATTGTAACAACCTTGTGACAACCTAGCAACAAGGTTGTGAAAGTAGGTTGTAACAACCATGCAACAACCTTGTACCTGGGGTGAAACAACCTTGGAATTGAAACTGTAACAAGCAGGATATCTGGTTGTAACAACCTTGTGACAACCTAGCAACAAGGTTGTGAAAGGAGGTTGTAACAACCATGCAACAACCTTGGAATTGAAACTGTAACAAGCAGGATATCTGGTTGTAACAACCTGGCCAACATCATTGAACATTGCATACATATAAAAAATAAATGCAATACATAACTAAATAAGTCCTGGGGTAATGAGTGATAAAACAGTTCCAGTGAATTACAAAGCTAGTACATCTACGATGATGAGTGATATAAATAATGGCTTTACAATGATTAGGCTGCTACTGCTTGACAGTCTCGCATACCAGATTTTTCAGTTCCCAGCATGTGACGATTATGACCACTTGTGTCATCACACGGGAGGGAGGGAAGGGAGTGATTATTTTTCCTGTCTGGGTATGAGGGGCTCATCTGTAGGAAGAAAAGCGTTATACGTATGATCATTAAACAGCTCTAATAGAGTATCTATGTACTGCCCCCGAAAGATTGTAGTAAAACGAGTAACACATAACATCTTAACACATATTGCACGCAGAAATGACATAATTATTAGTTGCTAGGGGCGAGGATTGCAACAACAAGCAAAGCATAGCCAAGTGAAACTTTCTGAAGCACAAGGTACATACGCCAAATGAAAATGTGTAGCAATAGGCTTCGTATTGAGCTGCCCATGACTCACCATCCGAGGAAGCCAGGATTACTCACCTAAGTGAACGAGGGGGAAGTAGGCGAGCGAAGCTACTTGACACCAATTGATGCCGTGGCCAAGGCAAAGCTTAGTTGCCTAATAGCAGAACACACAATATATCTGGTCTGGGGATTGGTAGGGGCCTGCCTAATAATAAAAGCGGTTTGGTCTTGAAGACCCCCCAATTCTAAGACTCAACGGGCAGAGTGGAGTGAACCAACTTGGTTGTTGATCGCAAAACCAACTTGCTGGCCACACTCTTCTTTCAATGTCTCAAAGCATACGGTCGAAGTGGCAAGCATGCTAACTTGTCTATAAGCACAACACTAACTACAGAGGTAAGTATTAGGTGCAGAGGCTCTCAGGCTTCATAAATATCAAGACAGTTCAGTGCCTTGCGGTCACGGTACACACAAGGGGAAATGTACATGTGCAACCCCTAACCCCTCAGTGCTAGCCTTAGTTCAACCATAAGGAGCCGTGCTTCGTACTTGCCCCAGTTTGTACATTATAGTCTAGACTTACCCGCGATAATCCCCGAGTTAGGAGAGGATGCTGCAGTCCGCAAGTTCTGTCTGCACCAATGGTCCATGCGTACACCAGCTGTCCAGTAGTGTTTCCTGTTGATGCTACTGGGTTTCCAGGTCAAGGTAGGGCATGATACGGGCATGATACGGTGGCACGCTTTGTTTCCACAACCGGTAGCCAACTCTGACTCTATAGCTAGCTAAGCAAACAAGCTCGAACACGAAGCTCTGAAAACAGTTTACATTAGCAACCAAATTGGTGAATATGACGTCAAACAACGATGAATTAGTTTACATTAGCAACCAAAATTGGGAGGTACATGTACATGACATCACAACATAGTTTACATTAGCAACCAAGTAACTAAGTAGTGTACATGCAACGCGTTATATGCAGGACTTATTCCACTGGATGCTCCGGTTGCAGGCCTTCTCACCCACCGTTTGTCGCTTGCAGTAGCTACTAGCACGGGGGAAGGCCTGGTAAACTTGCCACGCACGTGACATACCTGTACATTGGAGGAGTTGCACATTCTTTCTGTGCAGCTCTCGGTCAGCTTTCTGAACTCAAGAAACGTCACCAACACTGCCTGATGTTGAACACTTAGTGGCCCATGGCTGCGACTGGTGGCGCTCTGGAGTTCCTCAGGCCAAACGTCCACCCAAATCATGTACGTATGTCACTGCACATGACAAGTTTTAGCTATATACCAGGCCTTCCCCGTGCATGTTAGTGCCGCAAGTGACAAATGCTGGGGTAAGAAGGCCTAAGCTAGTTCATGCATGCATATTCCAGTCTATGCAGGTTCCAGTACAGTTATCGGAAGCATGCTACTGGTAATCATGTACATGTGACGGAACATGCATGCTCCAGGTGCTGACAAATGTGTCATGAAGGTTGTTGTGGCTCTTGTGCAGCGCAAAAGCCATGGATGCACACCCTGAGTTAGAAGCTGGATATAGCAGCTTCTAACTCAGGGTGTGTATACATGTACATGTACTTTGTGGCTTTTTGAGTTGGAGCTGCACAGAAAATAAACATAAGGTAGCTAGCTAGCTATGTGGTGAATGCAGTATAAAAGAAGGAGTCACAACCATGTTCTCCAAGCTATAGCTAGGTGGAAATCATACAAGCTTGTTACAAGGTAGGTTAGATTACAGTACTGGTATATACCAGGATGTCACAAGGTTGTTCACCAAAGTGGCAATCTTTCAAGGTTGTCACAAGGTTGGCAAGGTAACTGTACCAGGTTGTCACAAGCTTGTTGAATCATGCAAGGTTGTTACAAGGTAAGGGAGTTAACAGTACAAGGTTGTCACAAGCTTGTTGAATCATGCAAGGTTGTTACAAGGTAGGGGAGTTAACAGTACAAGGTTGTCACAAGCTTGTTTGGACCAAGTACAAGGTTGTCACAAGGCTGGTGACCTTGTCACAACCTTGTCACCAGGTTGTAACCAGCTTGGCATTTCTATATGGGCATGCATATTCAGCATGCATTTCACTCATTCGCCGAATGGAAGTCAACCTCAGGCTTGTAGAATTGCAGCACAAGAACCTATGGACAGTACATGATGATCATGTATACATGCGGCACAAACGAATGAAAGCACTCTCACTGTCTTCTTTCGCTATGCAGTAGCTCCCATGACTGTAGCCATTGAAGAGCAGAGGTAGCTAAGTCTACGAGTCAGTGACTTCAACACAGTGAGCAACCGTGCAGCCGCGAGTCGCGATCGGTGAACTTGTAGCTACATGTAGCTAGAGTCAGTAAGAAGTCGCACTTTTGCACTCTTTTTTGCCGTGCAGTAGTGCGCATCGCTGTATCCATTGAAGAGGTAGACTCGTGAGTGGTCTCCGTCCCTGTTGTAGCCATCCAAGGAGTACACGGTTCCCGATTCGTGCCTCTCAGAACTAACTCATTGAGTGCTTCGTTGTTGAGCGAGCACGTGTGAATTATCATGATGCCAGGAACTTCAGTTATTTGCAGAAGCGTCTATTTACGGTACGACGTATACATACATACAGACACGGTTTCTGTTTTACACGTCTCTGTGAGGCTCGCTCAGGCTTGCCCCGATTATAGCTTGTCATCGCCATATCACCCACAGACCTCTGCCCGAGTCACTCCTAGAATACTTCGGTTTTCCAACCTGACCTCCACAGATGAGTCCGTGTGGGGGACTATCCCAGCTCTTGTGACGTTCGTTCACAAGGGTCTCAGCCCAAAAACGTATATTGTACCATGTTATACTCGTCTCCATGCTTCTCTTTAAGTTCGTTAGCTACTTGAAGAACTTGGGTCTTCCTTTCCTCTAGGGCAGATACCTTAGTCTTCTTGGATTTTCTTTTCGCTGGCTTCTTCTTCATCTTCATCATCAATTACATGTACAGTGGAAGATGACCGCTTCCTGGCATCAATTCCCTCACACCATAAACTGTAACCTTTCTTTATAATCTTCTGCAACTCTGCAGAAACATCATCAGTCTCACTAAAGCAGATTTTCTGTGTACCAATCACACACCCAACATCAAACTCAAGATTGAAAGAAACCACCACCTTACCAAGCTGCTTCAAAATCTCTTCCTTAAGAGACTTCAATCGAAAGCAACTAACACTCTCCAATCGTATAATGTAACTCTTGAACTCGCGCTTATTACTGGACTTGAATACCTTTATGACTAAGCGATGATGAACAGGAGCATCCTGCAGTGTTGCAGTCTGATGTGTGCTGCCAGTACATCCGACGACAGCGGATGCGTTGCTGCCAGGAACCACAATGGCTGATACTGGCGCGCTGCTTCCTCCAGCAATAGCATACTGGTTGTTAGTAGTAGTATTAACAGCAACAGCTGATACCTGTAACTTCCCTTGGGCCTGGGGCAAGGAGGTCGTCGTCCGTGGCAGCAAGGTTACTGGCCTCAACTGGCCAACACCTCGCAGCTGAGCTAGAAACGAGTTCAGGTCTGTCATGACGATCAACACAAACAGCCAAACACTGGACCTAACCATCACTTTTGACAGGAATTGACACGTGGAGGCGGTTAAATGGGGCCAGGCGATTGGCCAGTTTCGCCGGGTTGAAATAAATCTACACTGTTTGGAAACTCATCCCTTATATTAAGGGAAAAAACTGTGTACCCCCCACACAGTTTTTTCCCTTATTATTAAGGGGAAAAACTGTGACACAGAAAAGTGTTACACAGTTTAGCTATTCCTTATATTAAGGGGGAAAACTGTGTACCCACACACAGAATGTTCCCTTATTATTAAGGGGAAAAACTGTGTACCCACACACAGAATGTTCCCTTATTATTAAGGGGAAAAACTGTGTACCCCCACACAGTTTTGAAGGGGTAAACTATATGCCCCCACACAAAATGCTCCCTTATTATTGAGACTGTGTACCCCACACACAGTTTTGAAGGGAGGGGATGTTTCCTTCCCTCCCCTATTAATTATTGCATGAACCACATACCAACCTGTCCCAAAAGAAGTATCACGTCACATATTTCTAAGTGGCACATGATTTCAGGTGTCACAATTGAAGGTGTTTTGCTACAAAGAAGTTTAGAGTTTTCAGGAGAAGCAGAGCAAACTGAGGGAATATAATTAGTGAGTGGCAGTTCAAGACAGGAGGCAGATCACTGGTAGTGAGATTGAGAGACAGATGACTTCGTCATGGATAGTTCAGGTAATTGAATCAGAAAATGTAGTCTTACATAATTATACTGTCATGATGTGCTATATCATTCATTCATGCAGAACTGTGTGATTACTGCCTAGTACCAGCTCAAGTTCACTGCACTGAGTGTGGGCATGGCTATTGCCTCAGATGTAGTAGTCAGAGACACCTGCACCCTGTCAGAAAAGGTCACACCATTGTGTCCTTGATTAGTGACTCAAGCTTTGAGCAGGAAGAAGAATATGTCACAGCTTCACAGCAGGGTATGTCTGAGATACATGTGTAGATTACTTCCTAGAGGTTTATCTCACAAATTATGATTATGTATATCGATAATGGCCATATGTATGAGGTGATCGAACACACTTCTTAAATTTCTTTTGTAGAGGAAAGAGACACCCAACTGCTTGGGTTGCTAGTGAAGAACTTTGGCTTGACCACGTTCAAAGATTGGCAACTTGATGCCATCAAGGCAGTCATGAAGGGCAAGAATGCTCTTGTTATCCAGCCTACTGGAAGTGGGAAGAGTCTGTGTTTTAGTTTCCCTCCCTATGCCACAGAAAAACTATCAGTGGTGGTAACCCCCACAATCAGCCTAATGGAAGATCAGGTCAAAGGCCTGACAGAGCGTGGTATTAGTGCAGCACATTTGGGCGGGGGACAGAAGGATTCTGCAGTGCTCCCTGGCCTCCAGTCCGGGAAGTACAGGGTCCTCTTTGTGACTCCAGAGAAGTTCTTTATGCCCAATGCTCAGCCATACCTGCATTTCACCAACCTGGCATCTGCTGGAAAGATTGGCCTAATTGCAATTGACGAAGCCCACCTGATGATGAGCTGGTGTTCTTTCAGGTACGTACATCCTTACATTCAGGTACATGTACATGTACTGTGAGTTCTTCATTAGTAAATATTCATGAAATATTCACCATTTAAGAAGTCTTATGACCACCTTCGCCATCTTCCGAAGCTCTTCCCCAATGTTCCACTGATTGCCCTGACTGCCACAGCAACCCCAGCTGTGAAAGAGATGCTGCATGACCTATTGGGCAGGGACTGTGCCATTCTACAGTCTACTGTTAACAGGTTGAAGTTCTCCATGGGGCCATGAAGATTGAGGAGGCACTTGAATTCCTTCCTGACAAAGTGAAGTCCACTGTTAAGGAATATGCTACCAAACATGATGCGGAAGCTTGGAAACCTGCAACACATTGGTGCCAATGGTGGATGCGTTCTCATCACCTTCGTAAGTCATATGTTCATAAGCAGCGGCAGTTAATTATCCCCTAGACAAGAGCAATTCCCCTTACTTTATAGGTTATTCTGACCCACTCAGTGTACCATGGAACTAAGTCGGCAGTTTTCTCTCCTTTCCTCTAGAGATGCTCTCAGGTGTGTTTAGCAAGATGGGAGAGGAATTGTTTGCTACCCTTCCGACTTCAACCAACGCTGTTGAAGCTCACAACAGGATATCGAAGGCCTCAACCCTTGAACCACTCAGTGTAGCAATGCTGACCACATACAAGGAGGACATGCTTGCTGCATTAGAGCACCTTGCTCGCCTAAGAGGGATTTTAACAACGTACGAAGATCAGTCTCATGGAGCTCAGAAGAAGCGTGCTAGGAAGCAAAACGAGGCACGTAGGAAACGAAGAGCAAGGGAGGATGACGCTGAGGGTCCACCTGATAAGCATCATGACTTTCAAGGTATGCATACAAACTTATAGTACATAACAATATCTATTACTGTATGTACTTCCATTGTACATGTACACAGATGACACCCAGAAGAAGCCAAGAAAGAGGAGGAAGCTTCAGAGTGCCGACATGAAGGAGAACTCAGATCCAGCAAAGCATCCCCCCAAGACAACACAATCGGAAAAAGGTAATGAAATTCATTCAGTGGATGCAATCATGGCTAGAATGTTAGTATGGTACCTGTTCCTCACAGTGTAACAAATTATAACAATCGCACTGTATACGAAAGTGATTTTCTTCCTTCCTGGCACATACATAGATGACGCCCAGAAGAAGCCGAGGAATACTCAAAACCTAGCCAAAAGACTTGCACTACAACTGCGTCAAAACAAATCTATTGACGCGATTCCGATTCCAACTGAAGTCATCGACGCCGACACTCACATACCTAAGGAAGACCACCTGCTACAGCCATGGGTGGCTAATCTGACACAGGATGAACGAAGGCTAGTAATTGGGGGAAAATGGCTTACTGGTGACCTTGTTAATGCCTTTCAAACATTGCTAAAGCAACAATTCCCTCATCTGTCTGGCCTCCAAGATGTCTCTCTGGGCCTCACTCTTGCGTTTGAGATTGAGGCAAGCGAGTTTGTCCAAGTCCTCCACACCGGCTCTAGTCATTGGGTGGCTATATCAACTATTGGTTGCACTCCTGGAGAAGTAGACATTTTTGACAGCATGCCGCCAGCCCCTACTTGCGACCTCAAGTGGCAGATATTGCAGCACTGCTAGCAACGCCTCTCAACACCATTACCTTGAGGTACATCCATATAAATTATGTGGCTGTGTTTATACATTACAAATGAACATGCCAATGTGAGTGCATTACAATTTACAAACAGAGTTCAATCTTTCTTCCCACTCAGGTATATTGACATGGTGATGCAAACAGGGAGTGCAGATTGTGGTTTGTTTGCATTGGCTTCAGCTACTGCACTAGCGAATGGGGAGGAGCCAGGAAGCCTCGTGTTTGAGCAAAAAGAGATGAGACCCCACCTTGTAAAATGCCTTGAAGCTGGGGAAGCGGAGTCATTCCCTGTCCGAAAATCCCGTCGGATGCTGAAGAAAATAAAAGCTACCTACACAGTCCCTATATACTGCATTTGTCGCATGCCAAAGAAATCAGGCTGCAAAATGATCGAGTGTGCGAGATGCAAAGAGTGCTATCACGTGGGAATATGCATCAATGTGGACAGTTGTACAGAGCTTTGTACGAAGTGGACTTGTCCTTCATGCCATTTATAATGTGTTTGTTGATGTGAACTTACTATGCACATTCTACACACTATACTGCAGTGAGTATACCATACTTACATTTCGTGGGGGGGGGGGGGGGGGGGGGGGGGGATACACAATATTTTCCCTTAATAATACATTTTGTGTGGGGGTACAGTTTTTTTCCCCTTAATGTGATACGGCGAAAAAACTGTGTGGGGGTACACAGTTTTTCCCCTTAATAATAAGGGAACATATTGTGTGGGGGTACACAGTTTTCCCCCTTAATAATAAGGGAAAAAACTGTGTGGGGGGTACACAGTTTTTCCCCTTAATATAAGGGATGAGTTTCCAAACAGTGTAAAATTCTGATTGGTCAATTTGAAAGTGCACGTTTCAACATTGCCGTTATTTGGACAACCAGCCTGAAATTTACGGTACTCCTTCTGCATGCTTCTTTGTATTCCTCCTCGATGGTTCGAGCTTGCAATGATCTACAGTTTATAAAAAAGAAATTTGTGAGCCCACATGGACCTGTACTCCATAAGTCAAACAGAGCGTCGAGCAATGGCGGCCAACGCGAGACAAAAGCGCTCATATCAAGGTGAGTTTCAGCACCAACTTTTTATGTTCAGGTCAGTGCATGATAGCGATCACGGCGGTGTAGTCAGAATCTCCGTAGGCCAATAATTTTAATGTGCGTGTGTGTCTGCGTGCATGACGGAAGTGGGATGTTCGTGGGGTGGGACTAGACTAGTGACGTGCGACCTTCGTACTTCAATTTACTGATGCGGAACCTCAAACTCTGAGAAGAATGTTCAAGAACATTGGGCATGGGCTGGAAAGCAGCAGTCGAAGCGGACGCAATCGGGGAGCAGCATTCGAAGCAGACACAATTGGGGAGCAGCAGATGAAATGGACGCAATCAGGGAGCATGCAGCAGCTGAAGCGGATGCAATCAGGGAGCAGCAGCTGAAGCTGACACAATCGGAGAGCAGCAGCTCTGCACAGAGACCTGTCCGGGGTAGAGAGGACACAGCCTCGTCCCCAGGTACCGCCCAGCTTTTCATCACTTGTCGTACTACAAACGACGAAAAGCTGGTCAGTGCCTGGGACAAGGCTAGAGAGGACGTGTTTGTAACTATGGAGATCAGTGAGACCTTAGGGTACAAATGTACCCAATCAGAACGTGGTGAGTTCTGGGTAGTAAAACATGCTAGTGAATCGAATGTACTAGCCTCATTCCCAGCCCCCTTCCGAGCACCTGGGAACGAGGCTACAAATATACCTGCAGAATGGATGCAGGTAAATTGCCTGGTATCTTATATCTAAGGAATTCCTCACACTGTCCTGAACTTCACGTTAGGCAGATTGCTCATGTGCATCTAAGATTCTAGACGGTAAGAGTCCCAGCAGCAACGAAACTGCCTGCACCCCTGATTATATACCCTCTTTGCTCTCAATACTTCACAGGCACTGAACATCACAACTCATGTCCTGAAGGAAGGTGGGAACTTTGTGACCAAGATCTTCCATGGCGAGGACATGCAGCTGCTCTACTCTCAGCTGAAGATCTTCTTTGGGAGGGCCACCTGCTATAGACCACGCAGCAGCAGAAACTCCAGCATAGGTATGGAAGCGTTCAGTGCTGTATACATGCAAGTCTAGCTTCATTCCCAGGCCATACGATAAATGTTTCTCCTACCGACTGGGAATTTTTACGTGCCTCCATGCATGACCACAGTCGTTACTTTTCTTATGATGAGTGTCAACCAAGCCTGGTTGGCTTCTTCATTGGTTTGCATTAAGGAAGAGCGTGGAGGATGTAGTGAATGACGTAGAGTGAATGTTTGATGGATCGATGGAGGATGAGGGAGTGATAAAGCAGGACTCACATGACCCATCCAACACCGATCTTCCCAGCTCTGTCCAAAAGAGTCAGGAATGAGGAACAGTTGATTTTCATGCCTTGCACATCAGGGTGTGTGTGTTTTCCTTACTGCTAATGCCACTCCCTCCCTTGCATGACCACATGATGAGATCACTGTACCAAGCATGGTACACACATACACACACAAAGCATCCTTCATCTATGTTTATATCCGTGGTCATAGGGCACTGATGACAGACTGTATGTGCCACTGGCTCCCGTCCAGTCTCCTATCAACCCTCCTCCGTATGAGACAGCTTGTAAGCTCAAGAAGACCAACCTTCTAGATACATCCAGCCACATTGGAGATTCACTAACTACAGTTGCAGACAAGAGGACATACATCTACCCCGAACAAAATACCAACCTTTAATTGCAACGTCAGGGGGTGACCAGATACTGATCAAAGTCTGCAACCACATGAAGATTTGCAGAATTTTCTTTGAAGCAGGAGCAATAAGAAACGAATGGTGACTAGTTTACAGTCAACAAGTTAATCAAACATTGCTGAATTCAGCTTCCCAAGGATGTACCTATGTGTGCTGTAACTTGGGAGACAATAATTTCTTTATAATGAAATGCCAGTTCACTGGATCTGAATGTGAATGTATTGTGCTAGATATAAGCATTGGTACTCGATACAGGTAGTCCTGTAAGCTGTGTAGACAGATGCACACCATGATTAAAGGTGGGGTGGGGGGAGAACTTTAACAGTCGAAAGCTTGGTGAGTACAGAGCTGCTTAGCCTCGTTCCCAGGCCCGAGACGGCCTGGGAACGAGGCTAAGCTCTGCTGTACGCGCGCACTTCCCGCGCCCATGCACCCACGCGCCAGATTTTAATTTCGTGGAGCGTGACTGGGGGAAGGGCTGCTCTGGGTCACATTCTGCAACACTCGGGTCACACTCCGAATCGTTCTGCAGAAGCTGAACCTCGCTGCTGCGCTCCTTGTGGCAAGACAAAGAACACCATCTGGTATAAGAAAACCCTTGGGCGAATATTACCGTAATGTTTATTTTTTGAGGGCCTCGAAGTCAGACGCCAACTGGTTCTGCTGCTACCTCCAGACTTTGCATTTCGGGTCTGTACCGCCTGATGTGTGAACGAGGAGTGTGGTGTGTAGATGGAGAGGGGGGTTGTGATTCGTTGGAAACAGAGTTTGCCCGCTGCTGACTGTGGAGGTACAGTCCCAGTCTGACCAGGGGTTGCTCATGCCCATCGTTCACTTCTCTGACTCCTTCACTCTTTATTAGGTAGGGGGAGCATATAGGGGAGGGGTGGAGCATTAGTTCTTTTTTGTTTGTTTTTAGAAGGGTGGGAGAGCATATAGGGGATGGGTCGGGGAGCATATAGCTAGGGGATGGGTCGGGGAGCATATAGGGGACGGGTCGGGGAGCATATAGGGGATGGGTCGGGGAGCATATAAGGGACGGGTCGGGGAGCATATAGGGGATGGGTCGGGGAGCATATAGGGGACGGGTCGGGGAGCATATAGGGGACGGGTCGGGGAGCATATAGGAGACGGGTCGGGGAGCATATAGCTAGGGGATGGGTCGGGGAGCATATAGGGGATGGGTTGGGGAGCATATAGGGGATGGGTTGGGGAACATATAGGGGACGGGTCGGGGAGCATATAGGGGACGGGTCAGGGAGCATATAGGGGACGGGTCGGTGAGCATATAAGGGACGGGTCGGGGAGCATATAAGGGACGGGTCGGGGAGCATGTAGGGGACGGGTCGGGGAGCATATAGGGGACGGGTCGGGGAGCATATAGGGGACGGGTCGGGGAGCATGTAGGGGACGGGTCGGGGAGCATATAGGGGATGGGTCGGGGAGCATATAGGGGACGGGTCGGGGAGCATGTAGGGGACGGGTCGGGGAGCATATAGGCGACGGGAGGGGGAGCATTTAGGGGATGGGTGGGAGAGCATATAAGGGATGGGTGAGGGAGCATATAGGGGATGGGTAAGAGCATATAGGAGACGTAGGATAGCGTATGGGGACGGATAGGGGAGCATATATTTAGGGGGCGTTTTTTCATGGGTTTCATCACTTACATTCTTCACCTTTGTTTTGCTGTCATTTGTTTTTGTTGAGGGAGGGGGGAGCATACGGAAGCATTGTCACCACTTTTTCATCATGCACATACTCAGTTTTGTTTTTACCAATGTTCAATTCATGTACCTTCAGATTCCATGTTCTTTATGACTCCAGGATCAGGTTCATGCAGTGAAACATTCTTGTTTATAAGTTCCATCATCACCTCGTTTCATCTTCCATGATTCCTTTTCATTCACTTTTCACATCACATTTTCTACTCGTGTTGGTTTGTTGTTAAGGAGAGAGGATGGTATACCATATTATGTTGTGAACATATCCACTACATGTAAAGTCGATCAACTGACTCTGTACACCTCTTTGCTCTCGATACTTCACAGGTGCTGAACATCACAAGCCTTGTCCTGAGGGAAAGTGGGAACTTTGTGGCCAAGATCTTCCATGGCAAGAATGTGCAGCTGCTCCACTCCCAGCTGAAGATCTTTGGGAGGCTCACCTGCTGTAAACCACACAGCAGCAGAACTCCAGCATAGGTACATGTCCAGAACAATGTAGATGCAGGTTTAGAATGTACCACATGGGGAAATGTTTGCATGTGTAAAATTTCAGGGCTTTAGAATTTCATGTTGGTCATCCTGAAAGCACCCTCTTCAGACTGCATGAAAGTTGTTAGCGAGATCAAGGATAACAGCAGACTTTCACTAAAGCCAGAGGCTAACACACCTTAGCCTCATTCCCAGGTCCATGCTGCCTGGGAACGAGGCTAAACACACCTACAAGGATCTATGGACTGCTGAAGAACTATCCAACTTGTAACTCTCATTTCTTTGGCTCGGAATGACAGACAGCTACCTTGCTGCCATGTGTAAGGAGGCATAACTTGCAACTTGTGATGTCTGAACTGGTGATGATCATGGATGGCATGCCCAAAATTATAAAGCCCAGCGACATTTACCGTAGTCTCCCGTTAATACGGCCCCCCCCCCCCCCCCCCCCCCCCCATTTTGTACACTACATCCAGCCCAAAGTGGGGAGGGGGCGTATTTTCGAATATGCAATTAGTCTCAACTATGTGCCCCCTCAAAAAGTTTTGCTACGTACACAAACTATTATGACAACGCCAATAGTTACAAACGATCGGCCCAGTACTGTTCGTGGTCATCGTGCATGATACTGCACCCTGTGAAATTGTCATACTGTCTCATTCATGACCTCCCCCCCCCCCCCCCCCCCCCCCCCCCCCCAATTCCCAGCCACGAGACTTCACATTGTACTGGGCCTAGTGGCTAACTCGTCTCGATCCTTCTTCTCCAGAGGTGTATGCCCCAGAACTACAACTCTCTGCCTGGTTACACTCCTACAATGACCAATCCCCTCCTGGATCACAATTATGGTGAGTCGTAACCATAATATTATTGTTAAAATACCACACACTCCACTGGTTCTCACTGTAGTTAGCTAAATTAAGTCACCCATTGTACTTCAGCTCATTATACTGCCCTCTAATATGAAATGTACAACCTGGAGTCCACATAATGTGGGCAGGAACGTACCTGCCTTGCTCTTTGGTGTGGTCTGTTCAGAATTCGTTCTAAAATTGCATCTGATTGGCTAATAGAGATGGGTAAGGAACTTGTATTATGTTCTTCAGCAAAACAGTGACATACTGTGTGTAGGGATAGCGGGACATGCAATATCTGAACCCTATAACAATGCTCCATGTTGTCAACAAGACTTGCCAAAAAACTACTAACAAGAAGGTCACACAAGTGTCCAAACGTTTAATCGCAAAGTTTTCTGCCTAGAATGACTTCTTATCCCATGCACTTCATCACTCAGCAAAGCGAGCTACTGTTGAGAGCGGTGGTGGGCAATGCTCGCTTGCGCAAATACTGCTTGACTAGAAGCAAGCAGACAATGCATAGTTGTTGGCAAGCAGCTGCCCTTGTCTCCTCAAAGAAAATGGTCTAGTAATTGTACCTTTGTCAATGTCTTTGGGGCTAGTCTATGCACAGCTGTCTTACCCGCACAGAACGTTTGACATAAGCTACATGAGTGCTTGCCTTGTTTCTTGTAACTTACACACCTCATCCAATCATTTCTTTGTTGGTAACCTACCTCATAGCCGAGCGGATTAGTGCAAGGCTCTGAATGGGGAATCTATTTCTCACTATAATATTATACATATGTACATGCGTATGTACGTACGTACTGGAACATATCACTCACAGGAATGTTGCGGGTTTCCTGCCGGCCAATTGAGTTTTATTTGACGTGAGGACTTGACGGTGCGGGAAGTACAACCTTGACACTCAGGTCAGTGGATGAGTGCGTGATGCCTCCAGGGCCTGCAGAGCTGGTGCAGCTACATATATCAAACAGCCTGTGCAGTCGACAGCTGTTTATGGTTTATACCGCAATTCCACGATATAATTATAGTCTCAAGTAGCCAGAGGTTATGGTACAAACAAAGCGGGGCCTTCAGGGCTCGCACAGCTTGACCAGCTACATGTGTAGTGAACAGTGAGTGTAATCGACATGATCTCAGCTCCACATTCTCAAATTCACATCACTAGCTAGATCGATTGATCACATACGTAGATGCTGACCCCTCGAGTCACTATAAAAATTTGTGCTTGGAATTAGCAGTGGAGGAGCCCTCAGCCTAGCCTAGTAAATGGCTGGCTTTTGTGCCAGTCTTGCGCATCAGGCTGCAATTAAGTCTTTGCCGATACTGCTGATGCGACTCCCTCCCTTGGTCTTGCATAGTAATGTGCACATGAGGACTGTGTGTAATCCCTATGTTTGTATGCATGTCTCCGTGGTCATAGGGCACTGATGACACACTGTATGAGCCTCTGACTGCCATCCGGTCTCCTATCAACCCTCCATATATGAGACAGCTCAAGAAGATGCATTGGAGATTCACAAACTACAGGTGCAGAGAGTAAAAGAGAATTAAGAGGTCACATGCTACCCCAAAAGAAATACCAAGTACTCATCAGTTGGTGACCAGAGACTGATCAGAGTCTGCAACCACATGGAGATTTGCACAGTTCAGTATCCGAAGCAGAAGCAGTAGGAATGGAACGGTGATTAGTCTACAGTCAACAAGAGTTGAACGGCGGAAATTGTTGAATTCAGCTTTCCAAGACTATACCTCTGTGTACTGTGACTTGGAAGACAATAATGTTGAGCATCCTGTGAAGTGTACGTCCTTCCTATATTTTCCACATCACCTCTGAATTCAGTTTCCATGGTTCCTTTTTGTTCACTTTCTCAACACATTAATTTTTCTACTTGTTGTTTTAAAGGGGAGAAGGTGCGGTGATCATTTGGAGGGGTGAAGCATTATTGAGAAGAGCTAGGGAAGGGCGTGGAGTATAGAGGAATGGGGTTGAGCTCGAGCACTTAGTCACATTCTTCCTCATTCACTTTTTTAATTTTGCCATGGTACGTTTATTTTTCACCTTTAGTGAGCATAGAAAGGAGCGTGTATTCTTTACCTGACATTATTTTCTGTAGCTCATTTTTGAGGAAAGAAGGGGAGGTTGAAGCATGAAGAGGTATGGAGGAGTAACGTACTGGAGGGGCCAGTGTGTGAGCGTGGAGCATATATAGAGAATGGGAGAGGAGTGTGATTAAGAGAAATCACATTTTATTTTAGGTGCATGGGAGGTCCGAGTTGAAGCATCAGGAGGGATGGGGGATCGACCATCAAGCGGGAGGGATGGGGTGGATCCGCTCCCATATAATTGCCATGTTATATAATTATCACTTTTCATCACAATCATAATTTATTGTTTCAGCTAGCCTCGTTCCCAGGCTCCTCCCCAGCATTTTGTTGCATACACTGTATAACGAAATGCTGGGGAGGAGGTATGCAACAAAATGCTAGCCTGGTAACGAGGCTATATGGCCCAGAATGAGACTGTGGACAAAATTCATGATCAGAGTGAGAAGTGGCACTGAATCAAAATTGTAGTGATTTGGGTCTGTTCAAAGTTCCGTCTCCATGCATATACATGGCGATCACTTTCTGATGTACCACAGAGGAGATGATTATGCACATTAGAGTGAATTTCAGTATAATTATAAGTCCATTCACATGCATGTGCAACATTTCATAATCCCAATATTTCACTTAAATATTATGCACCATTTCTGAAGTATAATGCCAATGTTCAAAACGATTGCATAAAGTATCCTTCATGATCATGACATGCTGTGGTGATAGCCTCGTTCCCAGGCCGTCTGCCAGTCGCGTGCGCATCGCATACGTGACCTTTGAACCCTTGCCAGCTATTTGACAAGGGTTCAAAGGTCACGTATGCGATGCGCGCGCGACTGGCAGACGGCCTGGGAACAAGGCTACTGTGGTGATTGGTCTGAGTGTAATGTATTGTCCGTGCAGACGTAGTTCTGACAGGAGGGGTAATGAGAGGAGTATTCTGGGACGTCCTCACACCCAGTGCCGCATGTCGTGTGCTGTGTACAGGAAGAAAGAAGGGATGACTTTATACACAAGGAGTAGCATGTGCAATAATTTCCAGCTGATAATACTGTCAGCATTTACTTTACACACAGTCTGTCCCTGTCCCATGCAGATTCGTTCCCAGGCCTATACCTGTTCATCGGTTAAATTGTCTGTATAATTGACAATGATACACAGAAGCTGAAGAGCAGCGTAAAACGGGGAAAGCCTGGAAGCATACAAGTCCTGTTTGCTATGTGTATGCTGCCACTGTTGTGGAGGCTGTCCTGGGGACATGCAATTATACACTGCATGGGAATACTACCCATTTCCTTAGCAACACCTTAGCAACGGGATAGGGCCAGTGTTGCTGTGCTGAAGTTGACATAAGAACATGTACTGTACACTTGTACCTTATCAACAACACCAGCTGGGAGGGGAAGTTGGGGAACATACTTGACCCTTTTAGCTACCACACTATGACTACACTGTGATTTTGGCCCAAATGCAACTCGATTTTAGGCACAAGGCCAGGCCTGCAAGTCATACATTCTACCATAACAGATTCTTTCTGACTAAGAAGCACTCTTGTAAGCATGGCTACGAATGACAACTGTGACTGTACTGACCAGTGAAGTGAATGCCACTTTGGAGTATGGAAGGCAGGGTCCATACCGATCTACACCAATATTTTAGCCAGTCATTACATGCCTACTGTTGCCTTGGTTTAATGTAGACAGACTGGTCTAAGACTGAGAAAGTCTTGTTCCATTTGCAGCATGTGAACTGCCACTGCTGTGGAGAATGTCCAGAGGACCGTGTAACTATATATAGCACAGTGTGATTGAAACAGTTTCCTTAGCAACAGCTTAGGTATGTAAACTGGACCATAGTCTAGCCGCTAGCTCCTCTCCACCCGGCCGGTCAAGCGGCGCGCGGAGGGCGGAGAGGATCTAGCAAACATTGAACTTGATTGCATTTCAACTGACCAATCAGATCTCACTGAAGCGATTCATTCCAATTTTATTCATGACTTCGCGTGTGATCAGCCCGGCGGAGAGCGTCTAATAGCCTACACTCGAGCTACCTGGATGCCTCCAGGCGTACAGAAGTCGTCCTCAACTCTAGCTGGCACTTCACCGGTTCACAGGTACATGTAATTGGCATTCCAGAGAAACGTGATCAAGTGCAATGTTTGCTAGACCCTCTCCGCCCTCAGCTAGACCTCAGCGGCTTCGCCGCGCGCCCGCTTGACCGGCCGGGCAGAGAGGGGCTAGTGGCTAGACTGCATGACTGGACCACTGCTATACTGGACTGCTGAGTAGGGAGGAGGGTATACTTGACCTTGTCTAATCAATACCCAATCCAAATCAGTGCTTGGAGAATAGCTCTTTCAAGGGCCACCCCATGTGCCCCACCCCCTCCAAGAAGTTGAAAGTGGAAGTCGTGTACAAAGGTATCAGGATAGGAATGTGGAGACCTTGAATGAAGGGTCATGTCCCCGTGACCCACGGACAGTCTGTGGTTCTGAGGTATACTGTAGGCAACAGCAAATGCTGATGAACTTTGATGGGTATGTCGAGTGAGAGCACATTAATAGTGATAGCCTCGTTCCCAGGTCACCACTTTCTCTCCTCCCATGTGGCCTGGGAATGAGGCTATGATCAGTGGGCTCCACCATTGAACACACCCACTCAAGTCAGGTACACAGGTGTGCCCATGAGTGACCATACCTACAACAAGCCCTGTGTTGTGAGAGCTAGTCTGAAACTCTTGTTCCTAATTCTGGAGCTCTTTGTCTATCTCTGGACCTTGATGGGAATTCTCTGAGGACTTTCTTGACTGGAGACAAACACCTGCTCAAATACATGGATGCCACCAATTGCTGCCTTGTTCCCAGGGTATAAACCGAGAAAAGAGACAGTTTCTCCTCTCCTATTACAGCCTGGGAACGAGGCCACCTCTGTTGACCCAAATGTGGACACGGAGCAAGAATTCACTCTAGAGGACCTCGGCCCACCTGTTGCCCAAAAACCTGGAAGGAGGAGGCTATCCCCCACTGATTTGCTCAGGGATTGGAATCCATCTAACATGGTATAGCAATTAACTGACCTTTGTGTATTTGAGCACAACCTCTCTTGGATCTTGCAGCAATCTTTCTAAATGGCACCGATTCCACCACCAGCACCTGGGAATGTGTGTGTGTGTGTGTGTGTGTGTGTGTGTGTGAGAGAGAGAGAGAGAGAGAAAGAGATAGTTACAGCCTGGGAACGAGGCCACTTCTGTTGACCCAAATGTGGACACGGAGCAAGAATTCACTCTAGAGGACCTCGGCCCACCTTTTGCCCGAAAACCTGGAAGGAGGAGGCTATCACCCACTGATTTGCTCAGGGATTGGAATCCATCTAACATGGTATATTAATTAACTGACCTTTGTGTATTTGAGCACAACCTCTCTTGGATCTTGCAGCAATCTTTGTAAATGGCACCGATTCCACAACCAGCACCTGGGAATGTGTGTGTGTGTGTGTGTGTGTGTGTGTGTGTGTGTGTGTGTGTGTGTGTGTATGTGTGTGTATGTGTGTGTGTGTGTGTGTGTGTGTGTGTGTGTGTGTGTGTGTGTGTGTGTGAGAGAGAGAGAGAGAGAGAAAGAGTGAGAGAGAGAGTATGTATATATACATCAGTAAATTTGTTTGTGTGTATGCATGAATACATGTACATGTGCAGTGGTAAAATCGTTTATCTTAAGGTCACTATTATTTGCGGGTACTAATTTTAGAGAACTGGGCATGCAGTGGATATTAATTTTAGCGTCTTAACTTCCAGAACGTCTGATAGCAACCATTGTTGTACTACCGGTTCTCGGAATCTGTTCAAGCGGCAACAGCAATGCTCAGTCTGCTGGTGAAGGCTAGTCCAACAGGTAGGACACACTCACTTCTCAGAATCACAGAACAATGTCTCAGGTCTTGCACTCACCTCATAGCCGCACACTCTGATTCGGACTGTACAGCTAACTTCAGATCATTTCGTAGGCGGCTAGCTTATGACTCGCTCCAATTAACGCATGTCTGTGACATCACATACAATCGTTTGTGGGTTCAAGATAAAGCAATATTTTAGAATTCGCTAAAATTCGCTAAAATTAGTTCCCGCAAATAATATCGACCTTAAAGCTGTGTGTGTGTGCATGGCCATATAAGGGAAAGAATCGCAAGGTGAAAGGAGAACAGTGTAAGCAGAAATTCAAACTACTGTGAAGTTCACTACACAGAATAATGAAGCACATGCACGTGCTCCAGGCGGTACTTACGCAAGATCATGCACGTGCTCCAGGCGGTACTTACGCAAGATGATGGGGAGATTGATGGGCATCTCCTTGGAGACCTCCCTCCTCCTCCTCCTCCTCTGCTTCACCACACCCAGCTTAGCTAGCACCCCTGTGCACAAGATGAGCACATGATGAAACTAGAGGTGCTCATGAGAGCACGTACCCCGTGCATTACTGTCAAGAGTTCTTGCTACTTCTCTCTTCTGTGTGGAGACTCTGTTTGGCGTTCAGTGCACTTTCGTTCGGCATCTTTGCGTAGCCTCTCTTTCTGTTCTGCCGTCTGTCTGGCCTTGAAAGAAGGCGTTTTATTAGTTCCAAGCCTCGACATGATACAGGTAGGCTACAGCGCTAGCAGCATGCACGATGAGCAATACTAGCTATAGTGCATACTAGCCATGACTAGCTAGCTAGCTAGCTGCAAGTAGCACGCACGATATTATGATATGAGATACCGTAAGTTGTGGCAGTAATGTTAGAAAGAGGGTGTGGTTAAGTTGTATAAATTAGAATTGTGGAGTTTCGCTCGCTTTTCTGTGCCTCTCGAGTGGATTCAGGTGTGTGAGTTATGTAGACGCTAGTGATTTCTGAATTCTGACGATTGTATTGTGAACTAAAGTCTCAACAAGGCCTTCATTGCTGTAACTTTAACTGTAACTGTATGGACAGACAGACAGACAGACAGACAGACTGACAGACAGACAGACTGACGGACAAACCAATCACTCTACCCCCTGCTGCGCATGCGCACGGGGTAAATATGATGAGCACATGATGAGCACATTTTTCCAGTTGCCCCAAGACAGCACTCAATAGTCAGGCCCACTCCAACACCGACCTGTCACACATAACAGTGAATACTACTAATGCAGTCTGCATCCACATTGGAAAAGATTACTACTAGAGTTAACTAGAGATTACTAGAGATTACTAGAGATTACTAGAGAATACTAGAGATTACTAGAGAATACAAGAGATTACTACAAATGATGTACAGCCACAGATTACTAGAGATTGCTGGTGGTTACCAGAGAGATTACTAGGGACAACTTCCCAAAATGAAACTGGGGCATGTGCAGTACTCCCTGAAATAACCTTGCGACAAGAAAATGGACAGTTCTAACTGAAGTGGTTGACTCATCCCCTGTGCTTTATTGACCCGCATACTTGACACCAAGTCAAGCAAAGCAGGAAAGAGCTCATATTGGGGCGTCATAGGCGCCAGGTGCATGGAAGGCAATGTGCCCACACTGAGGACAAATGTTTACTGAATGAGGCTGGGGGAGGCTGGGAATGAGGCTGGGAATGAGGCTGGGGGAGGCTGGGAATGAGGCTGGGGGGGAGGCTGGGAATGAGGCTGGGGGGAGGCTGGGAATGAGGCTGAGGGGAGGCTGGGAATGAGGCTGGGAATGAGGCCGGGGGAGGCTGGGAATGAGGCTGGGAATGAGGCTGGGGGGAGGCTGGGAATGAGGCTGGGGGGGAGGCTGGGAATGAGGCTGGGGGGGAGGCTGGGAATGAGGCTGGGGGGAGGCTGGGAATGAGGCTGGGAATGAGGCCGGGGGAGGCTGGGAATGAGGCCGGGGGAGGCTGAGGGGGAATGAGATAGATAGATAGGTAGATAAATTTTAATTTTGGCTTCCCTTCGCTCATCTACCTCAGCATGTCAACTCTCCGAAGCCTAGCACCCCCCAGTCAGCAGTCTGCTCAACTGTTTCCATGTGCAGCAACATCATAATATATGGATTGATGAGCGGTACAGCACAAATTGAACCAAATTACGGAATGGTGATGAGCGAAATGTGGGCTCGCTCACATTCGCCCCATGCAATCAGATTTTCAATTTAAGCTACTGACAGGGTGAGTCCAATGGCCTGAAACAGTGAGTCTTCGTGCAATCTCCAGTTGTGGAATCGTAAGTGGGTGGAGCTCTATACAAATATTCCTGGTGGTCGTACGGATAAACACACAGGGCAGCATAAGGTTGCACACTTGAAAATAACTTCAGGGACATTTGGTGTAAAACTATAGTAATCCCTCGCCGCCCCACGGCAAAACATGTGGTGACACCACAAGCAGCTAACTGCCACCACGCACCAAGATCTCATCGATCCACAAGGCATCAGAGTGGCACTCCCTTCTTTGCTTCTTTGCTTCAGGAAGTCTTGTTACCCCAGAAATGATGGATGGCATCACAGCGAGTGATTTTGAAAAGCAGACGATGCCAATGCTTGAAATGCCAAGAAGGGCTAGTTCTCTTATTCATAGTAGTGTTGTTTAACCCTTTAACCACCGAATTCTTCCCACCAAGACAACACATTTTCATGCATTCAGCGCACACCACTTTCGTAGGTACTCCTCTCCCACAGCATTCGCTCCTCAGCGGCCAAACTTGGTGGGGCCCGCACATATGGAGAGACTCCTCTGGCAATACCGTTAATGATATTCATGACCCCCCACAAGCCCAGCAATCGGAGGTCAAAGGTGGATGTCAGCCGGATTTTCGCCCAGCATTTCCCTAAACTTGGGCCAGATCTGACTGATGGCACACCTTACACCACCAATTTGCAGGTTTTCTTGAGGCCCTGGGTGGGGTCTATAAATATCATTAGAATCAAAAATTCTCGGGTCAATGAATCTCATTAAAATCAAAAAAACGCCCACGACAGGCGAAGGGGGGGCTGTGCCCCCCCTTTTGATACCCCCCCGCTTGTACGTTTAGTGGGGGAGGCGCGCCGAAATCTGACCAAATTTTTGAGTTCGGCCCTCAAAGTCGTCCCTAGGCCCTCTGAAGCCTTTTTGGTCTCTTTATGGACTGACGAGAAGCCCTACAAGTGCATAGGGTCTAAATGACGCCTATAGACGTCAATGGGGCTTAAAGGGTTAAACGTAGAAGGAAATCGAAGAGAGAAGCCCAGTGCTCCCGTAAATACAAATTCAATGGAACTGAAGTGAGCTGTATGAATTAAGCCAACTCTGTTAGATTCTGGTTTCCGTGGTTGGGTCTGGCCACGCAGACTGTGACGCAAAGTGATAGTAACCAAATGCTCCGTGCCATCTGTCCACCCATCGGATAGACCCATAGTGCTTACGAGAATCACGGGAACATATGCCCTGGTCCTAGTGTATGTATCAAACATCAAAAGGGAAATACTTGGTTGCTGTAGCGTGTTTACAGTGACTACCGGTACTGCCCATGCAACTTGAGGTACATCACATACCATAACTAGCTGAGGGACAGCAAAGGAGCCAATCTTCTTTTCACTAACTGCTTCAGACTCCGAGCCGTCTCCTCACCACTGTCACTCTCACCACTGTCACTCTCACCATCTTTCAGGATCACAACAGCATAGATGCCTGAAGATGTCATAAAGAAACAGGTATCAAAATAGAAACACATCTTCAATACCTTCTCCAAGGGGGTAACCATAGGGACTATATTATCTATGGCACAGAATAATTTGGGGGATACGGGTCTTGGCTAATGCTATAGAAATCTATCCATCAGTCATGAGCACTGCCACCTTAAGATGAGATGTTGCATTTACCCTCACCACAGCCAGATAAGTTATCCCTATGGCACCATAGATAATCAGCAATACCCACCTCTCGATCTTCTATCCCCGTTCCCGTACTCCGATTCCAGGCTGAGCTCACAGCATGGGAACGAGGCTGCAAAGTTTGGGTGTGTCGCCTCCCCCTGGCCCTCATCTACCAGTTTGCGGAAACAGACCCTTCGCACGGGAGGACGCACTCCCCTGCTCGTCCATGTAGTCCCTGTCCCCGAACGCGCACAATGGCCGAGAAAACGACCACAGGTTAGTAGGAGAGTCGTCATGTCTTGATCCATGAATTAATTTTGCAGTCCCGCCCAAGGAGTAGTCTCGCCCGTGGGGCCAGCCTTAAGGAAGTATATTAGATCCATGGAGGAAGTGGGCAAAGAGCAAAATGGTCCTCATGGTTGCCTGCACATGTACGGTCATGACAGAACTAGCACCTGTGGAATTAATCTCCAGGACCAATTCCACGTGCACGCCCTGTCAGAAATTCTGAAGGGAGCGTCTTGTCACCAGCCATTTACCGGACCCTCCTTCCTCTCTCTCCCTCCGGTTTTTCTAACAGGGGGAGTGAATGGAAGATCTCGGAATGTCCCCATAAAATAGCCAGGTGGTCTCAAGCCAGCAAGCTAATATTAGTGGTACGTACCACTGCATGTAAGGTAGCAATCAATGCTTCGTGATGACGTATCAGAAGGCTACCATAGCAGTCAGTAGAAAAGGTGAAATCAATTTACTGAAACACCCCTCGGAACGAAACTTACTCATTGGATACTGCCAGGTGCCAATTTAAAGGCAGTATTCCTGGGATTTCCATGAATCCAACTTAATTGAAGCCTAGTACGTGTACACTAGTGTAACACTAGTGTATCCAATCGAGGGGAACACAACATCAACACCCAGAAAAAGTACGCCATTAGTTGAGTTAGGGTTAGAAGCAAAGGGACCATTAGAATCACGTGTGTCTTGAGGATGCTGCAACTGTTTGTTGTTCCTAAACAGGCTGCTATCTAAAGCTAGGGAGAGCGCCAGCTTACAGGTATAAACACTCACAATTGATTTCTCAAAATGGTGCGTGGCAGTTGATGTCCATTTCCTGGAATAGCAACATGACAGTTGATGTGCATTGTAGTATCCAGAGCCACAACACATCATTTCCTGGAATACTGTCTATTGCAATGGAAGATCTTAAGTTAGCGATAGAAATTCATGTCCTGAAATTTGATGTATCTTGTTCTACGATCTACGAAAGGGAATTTGAAATTATTTTTTTGGCATCTGTTCTATCGGGAGCACATCGAGCCGGCTCAATATGCTCCTAGTTCTGTTAATTCGTATAAATACAGTATGGCATTTTTCTGACGCGCAGAGGTTTCTGTGGTCTAAATTTTCCATGGACCTTGATTTTTTTATTTCTATGATCCACTCAAATCCTGCACAATTGAAGAAGGCCTATAGTGGTCCATCTAGAACTCTCCAGGCAGTATCCACTGAGTGTGTTTGGTTTGAATGAAATAAGGACTGGCTGTTTTTGCAAATCGATGTCACCTTTCACTATGGGCCACTATGGCAGTGTGTATGATTACCTCATTCACCTACCACTAATTGCTGCCTTGCGCATACTACCAATTAGAGTAAGCAATCAATTATTGGACACTTTATTATCAAGGCATTACTACTTCAAGATTATCGCCAACCAGCACAGTGCATTGAGACTGCGGCTTTAATTGCAAACTGCATTTTCGTAGACCTACATAGTAGTTTTGGTGTTATGGCTTCGAATATTTTGGGCTCCAAAACCTTGGCCTCCAACTTCGGACATGCTACACAAAAGGTAGGATGATCACAGCAACTGGTTGCTACGCCTCCTTGGGAACTGGGAGCCCATGTAGCATAGGTGGCTCTTCTACTCTCAAGTTTTGATCGTAGGCAGACCCACATTTTTGAACATTCAATAAACGGACAACTGGCACGATCATGCCAGACTACTGCATACGAGCTGTCTCATTTTACGCAACTAACCCGCTCTAGGGTGGTTTAACTTGCACACTTTTCAGTTCGAATCATGCATGGTTTGGTCAAAGTCCAGTGATCAATGGTGTCCGACAATCGGTAATTTACTCTACTAGTTTCCAACCTCCTCTGATATCACACTAGCTGCAAAGTTTCCAGTTACTCTGTGAGTTACAGGCTCTCACACCACCTTGAACAGTTCAATATGCCCTTGTCACCACTGATTATGTACACTGTAGTTGTACTTACTACCTATCATCTATTGAGTTCCCCCTCCCTCTCCACTTCAGCCCCACCCCTCACAGTGGACACTGTCCTGACTGCTGTGCAGGGAGTGAATTACAGGACACTAGCGGAGCGGCTTCTCCATAAAGAGTTGCATCGAGAGAGTCTTGAATGGATCTACCCCAAATTGGAGGAGATAGAAAGGCTGTACCAATCTCATGACGACCGCCTTCGTGCTGTGATTGAGTGCTGGATGCACGGTGATGGGATAGACGAGAAACCATCTTGGAGGAGGATCATTTGTGCATTAGATGGTGCAGAAGAGACGACAATTGCAAACAACATACGACACCATGCTGAACCTGTCCCAGGTAAGTCATGACACTCCATCAGTGTATCCACAGTGTGTGAATCCTGCCTGACATTAGATGGCAATCACAAAAACATACCCGATATGACCGTGTACATGACCACACATTGTAAGGATCTACTCTACTCCCACTTTGTCTACTACATATGATACCCCAAAGGATCAGGTGTGCCGATATCTGGCATATGGCACAGCTATGACATCATCACTTAACAACTCACATCACGAAACAACATCCAATCAGGCGCATGCAATAAATTAGATATTGGCACACCTGATCCTTTGGGGTATCATGGAATAATTGGGTGAGCCTGAGCAAGCCACACATAGTTGTGTTCTCAGGATGTCCGTTTGTCTGTGAGGTACGGTAGCTGTTTAGCGCATGACCGTATATACAGGTGGAAAATCATAATGTGGTACTGTGTGCCAGCGTGATGGACCACCAGCATGATTTGCATGACGGTGGTGGAGCCAGCTACGTTTGCACCGAGGTGAACTACGTACTACGAACTTGAGACTGTGTGAACAAATGGGCTCAACATAGTCTAGCTACGTACTACAAACTTGAAACTGCGGACCGCCATGAACGAGAATGGGTTCAACGTGGTCTACAAACTTGAAACTGCAAACTGAGCGGAGGATGAGCTACGAACTTGAAACTGCACTACCTTGAAACGGCACGCTGTTCATCAACCAGAGGCTCAAGGTAGTATGCTGCAGTGCCCTTGCTCTGGACATTCAGGCCCCACCCCCAGCTTCCCTCAACCTCTGCTCATTACTATCAAGTTGTGAATAGACTCAGATCACATTCACCAGCTCGTACTATACAGCCAGTCTTTTCCCCGGCTGCTTCGTAGGCAGCTAGCGAAAGGCTCATCCGTATATATGCTCATGTACATGTATGTGATGCCAGTAGTGTTGTTTGCGGATTCAAGATCTAACAGTTTTTCCAACTCACTAAAGCTAAATTAGTATTAATAGTAGCCTTAAGGAATATGACATTGTGTTTGTAGGCATAGTATGCCTGCCCTTGACCATTGTTATGCCACCTTAATATCAGAGAACGAGAACGCAGTATAGTTCTCTATTTAGGGATGGCCAGGAAATTTCGAATTTACCCATAGTGATGAGTAATGGGTACAAAACCCCACACCGAGCATACAGATAGAATGATACTACCTTGCAAATTCTTGCAAATGTACGTACCTTAGAGTACATGGGAGAAAGAAACAGTCTGATTTCGTGAGATCTCTTAAAATCTTCACTAGCATAGCTTATCAACTGCGTACGTACTGTCAAAACTTGGAACCTAAGCTATATACTATGCCTCTCTGAATCACCAGTGACCTGTGTGAGTCCACATTCTTGATCCATTTGCAAGCCCTACAGAGATTTGAGGAGCTCTCCAAGGAAGTGTGTATCCATACAATGCAGGCCTACTTTCATCAAAATGTAATACAGCAGTTCTTGGGCTACTATACTCACAGAACAACATCCGTTTTGTCATGGACTGGAACTGTGAGTGAGGCTGGAGTTTTCTGCTCATGATATTATGTAGAACGTGGAGCCTTTGCAATCATGTGACCTAGCTACATGGCTATCATTGAGCCCTCTGATCGATGCAAGGTGAATGCCCCACCCCCTCCTCCCCTGCAGTGATAATCACAACAGCAACATGCGTCTATAGTGCATTGCATAACCATATTAGTATGAAGCATCAAAGCCTGCTGCCCAGAGGTAAAGGTTCCTGGTTCAGGTTCATTGTCACTGTGCCATCATGGGAGACACCGCTTACCTGTCTTCACTTGCAGGTGATTCAAAAGCAAAACTTTAAATCTGACTGCAGGGCATGCATATGTGTAGTGGACATTGCACCAACCATTACTAATAAAAAATTATTTGTACAAAGTCACCTACAGCACTGCAGTTCAAGCACTCTATTAGCCAATAAGAATGGTATAGTACTTAAGATGGGTAGTGCTAATGGCATTTCCCCTTCTGCTTGTGTCTCTCCCTCAGAATTCACCCTCACTGTGGAGAAGGTGATGGAGGTGATGGGGGAGGTCAAGGTGGGAAAGTGGGTTGAGGTGGGGAGTCGTCTTGGTGTCCCCACGCTATCTGAAATCCTGGTGCAGTCATCCACTGAAAGGGAGAAGAGTCGTGCAGTGGGAGAGTATTGGGTCCAGTATGTTCCTGATGCCTCGTGGGAGCGACTTGCCACTGCACTTTACATGAATGGAGAGGAGAGAGCAGCAGTGATGGCCAAACAGTACTTGCCCAAAGGTATATACATTTCTTGACCACCTCAAAGAGTTCTGTGGTGTTTGCATTCTAATGGATGCACACCAGTACTCACTGGTAGCATTCTCTATTTAGGGAAATGTAGCCGTAGTGATGTATTAGCGGGACGATGACCAAAGAAGCATTCTCTATTTATGACAGGCCATCACTATATCCTTTGCTTTCCTGTAGTGCTATTGACCTAATGGCACTGAACATCTTATTGCCGAGCACCTTAGCGTGAGGCAATTAACACTATTGGAATATAGGCATCTGAAATAGTTCTGACAAAGATTGGCCTAACCCCCTTGAATTTCTTATGACTTTCCTCTCAAAACAATCCAAATATGTTCTGAGTTAGTATGAATTTTCAGAAGATACTCATACTATATTCAGAACATTTAAGATGGTTTTTATACTATAGCTAACTAATCTGTCCACGTAGGCCGTGATCTTAGCTAGCGTTTGTATAAGATGTGACAATGTAGCCTCGTACCCAGGTCCGACCGGGCCTGGGTACGAGGCTAGTGGCAATGTGGCAATAGTTAGTCACACTCAGGAACGTAATTACTGGTTAAGGTTAACGCAGTGCAATGGTACATCCTGGTTTGCATATGTTTAGTGATGGACAACACTGCGGACAAGTTGAATGAGTTGGAGGGGCCGTACTATGATAGCGGCACAGTGAGAGCCTTGCAAGAATTAGAAAACAGAGTGCAAATTCTATGAGATCATGGCCTATACACAGAATTTTTGCGGAAAGCACTACTTCACTTACATCAGCAAACTCTTCCATCTACAGGTGGCCTACTACATGAAGCCTTGCTTGCTCGCATGTTCCAGGCATAATAGGGGCAAAAAATTTTCCCCAAAAATTCTAGGGGATTTAGTGATGGCCTGTCACATTCCATGCACCTCATAAAAAACCTAAGAAACAAGGGGAAATGCCATTAACCAGCCTCAGTCCCATCCCATTTATTAAAAAATGTAGAATTTAGGGATGGGATGGGACTGAGGCTGGTTAACGGCATTTCCCCCTGTTTCTTAGGTTTTTTGTGAGGTGCATGGAATGTGACAGGCCATCACTAAATCCCCTAGAATTTTTTGGGAAAATTTTGTGCCCCTAGTTCGTGCACTTTTTTGAGCGCATGAAATGCGTAGCTTATTAGTCATGGTATCACTTAGCCTCGTTAGGAAGGAGGCTAGGTATCACTGTAAGGGTACCCTGAGTCGCAGGAACGTTTGTAGGAATTGGACTAGAGGAGTATCATTAGAAGTTTCTCATAATTATGGTCAAAGAATGCATTTTGTGTCACTAATTTACTGTTATCACAACTTTGTAAGTGCTATCCACTTGAGATGCCCACTTGTACACACTTCTTATGAAATCTTGTAATTGGGAAACATAGCAACCAATTTGCAGAGTGCAGTGGCCGTCTCTATTCGGTGGACTGGACTCGGGACTGGACTGTGGGACTGGACTCACAGAAAGTTGCGCTCGTCATTTCTGAAGGCCAGAAAACAGGAAATTGCGGAACAGCACTATTATAGCTAATAGCTTACCAAGTACGCGAGGTGTACCAACACAGCTGTCACCGTGTAGACAGCCTGCCGTGGTCCTACCATGCAAAACCAGCTCTACAGCACAGGCAGGCGGAAAGCAGGAACGGAAGTGCCAGCCAAACTTGGCAGCAGCATGCCTAGAAACAGTTCAAGAAGCTGCGAAATGGTTGTACCACTTGGTATACGAGAGTTTGCTAGCAATGACCGCCATGTGTTCCTCGAAGTCGTCGTCAGATCACGAATTCGCACCGAAACGAAGTCGGCCTATAATTATTCATTGTTCTTGTCCCCAGACCATTTCAGTCTGGGAACGAGCCGGTTCAGTGCATCGTTGGCGCACAACGCTCTGACAGAAAAGGCTGCTGGAACGGCTGATATCGAGTCATGGTCGGCTACCCCGAATGCCATTCATGTCATGTAAGTATGTAGTAGTGTTTTGATGCTTCAAAATGATGAGCGCAACTTTCTGTGAGTCCAGTCCCACCGTCCAGTCCCACCGTCCAGTCCCGAGTCCAGTCCCGAGTCCAGTCCACCGAATAGAGACGGCCGAGTGCAGTGTCTATCATGTATACAACTGCTCCCTTGGTCTTTGCAAAGTACAAAGGTGATGCATGTCACTAGTTTAGTCCAACCCATCAAACACCCACTTCAGGGTGTCACTATGTTAATGAATAATTATACCTTTTGGTTTGCAGTCTATTTATTATCAACAGGTTGCTGTATGTAGGTGATGGATGTCATTGGGACCTTCTGCTGGGCATTGAGCAGGCTTTGATGCTTCATTTCGATAATATTGTTGCATGCCCATGTTGGTCTAGCTAGTTGTGATCAAAGTTTAGCTGTAGTCTTTGCATGTGAGGTGGTGGGGCCTCCATCAGACCATAGAGCTCGATGTCGACAGTCATAATTATAGGTCTCGTACTTGCAATGGCTCCACGTAATTATTAAGTTCAAAACTCCAGCCTCACAGTACTGGTCAGTATTGGTACATGTTCTGCATGCACTGTAGCTATATACGACATGAAAAGAAAGCCACGCCCCCATGACGGGACAGATCTTGACAAGAACAGGTTGGTTGAAAGTTCTCTCAGCGGTAGTGACCCACTAGATGATGGATTGACAAGGATTCAGTAAGTGTGTCAGATGCAGTCATCACAAGCAAAAGAACACAACATGCGCTTGGATGTGAACTGCGCATGTGCAATTGGCATTGACCTTTGACCTTTGAATGCGTGACCTCTGGTTGCCATGCCTCATTGCAAAATGGCGTCATGCTAGAATTTTGTAGCTAGCTAAAACTGCGGTTCTTGCCAGTTCGGAGACAAAAGGGCTCAAAGACTCTACTGTGGAGAAAGTGGTGTTGTTCTGTGCTTAAATGAGCTCAAGGACTCCTTCCGTTGGTGAGCTATGCTTGACTATGAGAAAGAAGAAGAAGAAGAAGAAGAAAGAAGAAAGAAAGAAGATGACGAAATCGGAATTTTACAGCGACTCGTCTCTCGACTCCCACGTACTCTCAGGTACGTTTAAGAGTGTTTTTGTGAACTGCTAGGCAGTGTCATTCTGTCTGCATGCTTGGTTTGGGCCTTTGTAGCTTCTTTTGCCGTTTTCCTGCTAGTGCATCAGTATGGTAAATTCGAAATTCCTTGGCCATCCCTAAATAGAGAACGCTATCGCGTTCTCTGATACTCCATATTCCAAGTATAGACTGTGCTCTTACATTCTAATGGGTGCCCACCAGTACTCACTGCCCTACTGGTGTAGTAGTTGTGCACCATGTATGGTTACTGTACTACAGTGTACACTGTACATGTAGCTACATATCTACCACAACAACCTCATTAAGATTGCCATGCAGATTGACAACCACATGGTTGTGATTCCCACTGTCAGATGTCACTGAACATTGTACACCATTGGTACATTTCATGCCCAAAGGCAATACTGTCAGGGTAAACCTTGGACCCCCCTAGCTAATGCAACCTTGAAAGATAGCCTCGGCCTGGGAACAAGGCTATATCCAGGATACCAAGTGAGGAAGAGTGAATTGCAGTTAATAAAAGTCTTCCATTACCAGCCCAGTGTGTAGATTCATCATTATAGTGCTAGACTATGCACAGTTGGCCGGACTGTCACCAATTCAGAGTCACCAATAATTGCTGTTCCCCCTCAAACCACCTGTCACTGTATAGGTACCCATGCATTGTGTTGCTTGTACTGGTATTGTGGACGTGAACATGACACTTCCTGAACTGACTTTGTTTATGGGACAGGAGAGCCATGGCAGGGCTTTGTTGAGTAGCTAGGACACTTGCGTTATATCTTCCCCATGTTGTCTCCCCACCCAGCTGACCCCACCCTCACCACTGACAAGGTCATGGAGGTGGTGAAGGAAGTAGAGCACCGCTGGGAGGAGTTAGGTATCATGCTTGGTATGGTAGATAAGCTGGCAAGTATCGAGGGACTCTACCAGAGTGATCATCTGCGCATGGAGGCTGTGGTGGACTACTACGTGAAATTCCACCCCACCCCCTCTTGGAGGAACGTGGCTGTGGCACTACAGAACTTGGGACTACACAAGGAGGCAGATTCAATCACAACTAGATATGTCAGAGGTATGGATAGGATCGAATCACACGACATGTTTGACTTTGAAATTAAGTAGTTGATGGCCAACAGCCAAATTTTATTATTAAATAATGGGGTCCAATGTAATTACTCATTTCCGATCGTCTTAGCACGAGGCATCTATTCTGACTGTGTAGGCCATGATCTCAGCTAGGGTTTTTACACAAGTAGTAATTAATAGTTAGTTACAAGTAGGAATGCCATTACCAGTTAAAGTTAACACACGTGCGATGGTACATCCTGGTCAACCGGTCAATGTCTATGTGCATTTTGGTGAAGGACAACGCCAACCGGCTGGACAAGTTGGTGCAGCACAGTCAGTCACTCAAGCTCGTCATTGGATACAGTGAGCTAACCACACCATCAGTATCAGCACTTGGGGATGCATGCGCTACTTCTGACATATATCACTTGCAATCTTCAGCTTCTGACTACACATGGCCGACCTTCTGCATGAGGCCGCACCTATTACTTATGCTAACATGCACGGGTCAGACCTACGTGGGCATATGCATATTCCTAGTTAAGAGAGAGAACCAGGAGCTCATAATGACGTTCTTTACGTCATTATGCACTCCTGGGGAACCAAGTAACACTGCCAGTCATTATCTTGTGATCGTCATGACAAGTGGAACTACAATACCGATGGTTCATTATCAGTTGCTGCACAACTCCGATACTGAATCTAATAATTATGCCAGCCATGAAACAATGCAACACTCTCTGTGTCTAATTTACACGCACTGACTGTAATTGCATTGTTCCAGCTGACACACCATCCACTATAGTAGTGTAATCTTCCTCTCACTGCCGAGCGGTCTTAGCTAGTGCAGTGGCATTAGCCTCATACCCAGGCCCTGACGTGGAACGTGGAAGAGGGCCTGGTGACACTTGGCAAAATTCCCGTATGTGCTCAGTCAGCATAATTGCGTAAGCGATTACATTCCTTGGATGCATTCTAATCATGCATTCAGGTAGCTGTTGGTGATGGCTAAGTAGAAAATCCTTGCCAAGGAGCGACCAGAGGTGAGTCTTGAAGGCTACATCAGTGGTTTTATCAAATGGCTACACTTTTCACCTGGTAATGAATGTAAGTGGACGAACGTGATTCGCCTACCCGAAATCAAAACTGCTCAGCTCAGCACATACGGGAATTTTGCCAAGTGTCGCCAGGCCCACTTCCGCGTTCCGCGTGTGGGCCTGGGAACGAGGCTACAGTGGCGTAATCAGACATACGTACCAACCAATTGTTCACTTCGTGATATCAGCACCAAAGTTGGTACATACACAGAGTGAGCATTTTGAAATTGTACCTGTTTCAGCTATGGTGGCCGGTTTCCAAATGACTGGAATTCTGTGGTAAGAGCATCTGGTAATGTGGAGGGCATGCGTTTGAGCCCCAGTTGAGTGCCTAAAGTTTTATCTAGTCACTTCAGTTTTCTCTCAGCAACAGGAAAAATCGTAATTGATGTTTGAGTCCACACAATGGTAGCCTCGTTCCCAGGCCCACATGCGGATGTGGGCCTGGGTACGAGGCTAACACAATGGCTGGTCCACATTCGCAAGAGGCTGATACTATAGGTATCCAATCACCTATATACTGCCCACCTGTGGTGGTAGAACAGCAGACAAAACAGTGTATGAATTTACTAGCTATAGCACAACCTTCAGCTTCTAAAGTCACTTAAAATTCCACAGTAACAAATTCATGACTGGGCCTAACCTGCTTTGAAACCAAAGAGGATGGGCTTCTACTAACTATATCATGAGCTTATAATACCATATGTACTCTATAGTATCACATGAAGTGGGTAACACTTCCACCATACAGCGAGTGAGAAGTCCAAGGAGCTGTTTGATGAGGCAATGACACATGGATACGTGGAGGCAAGGGACATTAACGCACTCATTCTGGGAGCAGCAGGAACAGGAAAGAGTCACACCATCGCGTTAATCATGGACGAAGATCCACCCGCTGTCCGCCGTAGCACACCATGTGCTACAAGACCAGTTAGAGCCGTATCGAGGACTAGGGCTGAGAAAAGAGGTAATAAGTTTGTCCGAATAACCCACGATCAACTTGCGCAGACTATTGCCGACACATCAACAATGCTTCCATCAAAGCCTTCGCCTGCTGTGAATGCTAAAATCCCAGCTGGATCTTCCAGCACACCCACAGTAGCAGGTACTTCAAAGCCACAAACTGGCCATCCAGAGCACACAATACCATCCTCCATCACCCATGAAACCCCATCCTCGGTCTCCACTTCTGCCAAAGATGAGCTACTTCGACGCATCGAGATGTCACCACATGCAAACGCAAAGAAGGCCTTCAAGAAGGATCGAATCAGTCTGATTGACACAGGTGGACAGCCGCAGTTTCATGAGGTACTCCCCATATTCATGAGAGATACTTCAGCCACTATGTTTGCAATTAGGCTCGATGCGAGTCTCAGTGACCACCCACTGATTGAGTACTTCGATGACAATGGCAAGCGTGTTGGCATCCCATATTACTCAGCTTACACCAATGAACAGATTCTGAGACACTGCATGAGGGTAATGCAGTCACATGCATCCCAGTCTGAGGAAGGCCTCTGTCCCAATGCAATATTCATAGGGACCCACAAGGATCTGGAGGACCAGTGCCCAGAATCAAGAGAGGAGAAAAATCAGAAGATTCGAGATATGCTCCTTCCAGCAGTACACGATGATGTCATCTACTGTGGTGAAGGGTTGAAGGAGCTCATTTTCCCATTGAATGCCAAACACCCTGGGCCTCAGGAGCGAGAATTTGCAGCAGAAATAAGAAGGGTGATAGTGGAAAGATCGCATGTGAAACCAAAGCAAATCCCACTTCGATGGTACGCCCTTGAGCATGCACTTGAGAAGCGGATGCTGGAACTAGGGCGAGGTGTGCTCAGCAAAGCTGAGGGCTTTGCAGTGGCAAAAAAATTTCACTTCGATGAGCAGTCATTTGAGGAAGCTCTGAAGTACCTTGACAATCTTAACGTTCTCTTCTACTACAAGGACGTACTTCCCGATATCATCTTTTGTGACTCCCAGGTGCTTCTTGACAAGATAGCAGAATTAGTTGAGCATATCCACAGGTTGAAAACCGATCCTAGTCAACATAAAGCAGTTGAAGGTAAGCTCCTTCGATTTCGTGATCAGGGAATCGTGACGCTAGAACTCCTTAGCAAGCCGGAGTTTTCGAAACATTATGTCCCGGACCTTTTTGGTCCTGTCCAGCTGCTGAAGCTTTTCACAAAGCTCCTCATAGTGTCCCCGATCACTGAACAGGAGTACCTCATGCCCTGTCTCTTACCAGTGACAGAGGACCCCACTCTCCTCTCTCCCAGTAGCAGTGTCCATTCCCTGCTGTTTTACTTCCCCCACAGTCCTCTAGTTGGAGTGTTCTGTGGTCTAGCAGCGTACCTTCTTTCTCAGGCCAAATGGAAGCTGCTCTTTGATGCTAGCGGTCAATGTCCAGCCAAAGTTGACCGCAATACCATCGAGTTCGAAGTCCCAGGAGGTCGTCCCGGAAGAATCACACTCACCGATTCGTTCTCAACCTACTTCCAAGTGAGTATTCAACTTCCTGCAGCCATTGCTTCAGAGCTGTCTCCAGAAGTGTGTCCACAAATTCGGGAAGCAATCCTTGCAGGCTTGCGCAGTGCATCGCGCAATCTCAACTACAACAATTCTGTGCCACAAGATGCCTTCTTCTGTTCAGGTGATCATATTACTTCTGCAGATGCACCCGTTCCACGCGTGCATGTCGCCACAGTTGAAAGCAACCATAGGTGGATGACTTGCACCGTGAATCGAGCTGAGGTCTGCAGCAGACTGACAGAGCAACACCTGGTGTGGTTCCCTCAGACTTCTAGTGCAGTTGGTACGTGTTAAGGTGATGAGGTTTGAATACATGGTCATCATGTGACTACGGGATAGTGTGCATGGTTCTGAGGTTAACCTCATTTTGCCTTTCCTTGTGTCCTGGTCTGATCATTTGAATGCACTTCTGCACAGAAAAACTGTCTGAGCTGAAGCTTTCACCACCTGCTGTGAAGGACACGTTTGGCATCCTCGGTATGTTATGGATTAAGATGTGCATGCACCTACACTTTGATGTGCAGTAACGTACTAACTGCAACAGCAAGTGTGCATGGATGTAGAACTAATGGTGTGTATTGCTATTTACATATTCCACAGGTACACCTCGAGCTCCCTCAGATGTAGCAGGCCAACTGACTCCCAAGGTCTGCAGTCCCGGTGCATCTGGAGCCATCACTGCTGGTATGCATGAATAGATCTCTCAACAGTCAGATATGCTCTTTTGTTTCTGCTAGGATTTTTGTCTGCTAGGATTTTTGTTTCATGTCTGCTGGAAGTTAGTGTTCAACAAAGGAATTGCCAATAGCACTAAGTGGTAGATTATGTAAGTGGTAGATTATGAAAAGAGAGGGAAGTACCTGCCTACGAAAGGGGGTTCCATAATCATGTTAGCAGAATTGTTGAGAAATGAAAACCTTTTTTATGCCTGTATGTACTATATTTTGTGCTCCAGATATGAAACCCAGGATCGCCCAACTGATGAAGCTGAAGACTACGAAGGGAGAGAGGGTGAACATCATTGAATCGGTTGCTCCAGTTTGGAAGGATGTTGGGTTCCTCATGGACCTCGACTCAGAGGGACAAAAAGTTGTGCGCATTGAAGCAGAGCATGCACACAAACCGAATGGTCTATACATCTGCTGCCGGGAGATGTTCAAACTATGGCTAGACAGTCCAGATGCCTCCTGGGGAGATCTGATTGAACTGTTAGTTGACTCGGAACGAAAACAACTTGCTGAACAGGTTAAAGATGCACTGGGTTTGTAACTTTGTATATGTGTGCTATTGAGCTTTTCTTCCCTATACTATTGTATCGGGTGTCATCAAGTTGTCAGTGCTGTTACGGTTTCAATTAATTTGTGTACCACTTTGTTGTCACAACTTCAATGCACTGTAAACGTCTGTCATTAATATTTTAACCAAGTCTGCACTAGGTTTGTAACTTTGTAGACGCATGCTATTGAGCTCTTCTCTGTGTTGTGTCAGGTTCATTCAGTTGTCAGTGTTGTTAAAATTTGTATACTATTTTGTTGTCACAACTTCAATGCATTGTAAATGTCTGTCGTTTTGAAACAAGATCTTTGAACCAAGACTCATTTCCTGTATCATACATAGTATAGTGCATGGGATTGTTGCTTATAAACAAAATCGGCATGCAGTTCCGACATGCATGCAACATCATGAAATAGGTATGAGATCCAATGTACCAATAAGACGAATTTGCTAGTGAGCTGCATGCATAACTATAAAACATACAACCGTGCATGCAAAATAACTCATGATCATGACTGTGTTTCAAGTTGCAATTTCATGCTTACATTAATATATATGCTACGAATTTGCTAGTGAGCTGCATGCATAACTATAAAACACACAACCATGCATGCAAAATACATGATATAACTCATGATCATGACTGTGTTTCAAGTTGCAATTTCATGCTTATAACAATAATATAATACATGACTGCATGACTTTTTTTGTGACCATAATCTATACTGGCTATTAATTGGTACGGCAGGAAGTATAGAGCAATACAAATCAACATGACTGTGGTTGGCCATGCACGGCAGGTGTTGAATGTCCATTACCTATACAAGTATGCTTGTAATTTGAATCCTAGCTGCCTGACTAAATTGCCTGCATGATCGAGTGCACATGCTAGCTACTGCTAGCCTCATTCCCATGCATTAAATTATCCTATGCAGCTATATACGGAACGCTATATAATTACATAGCTTTCCGTACTCCTAGCAATGTATAAAGCTGCATTGGGTGCATGGGACAAGGCTGCATGCACCACTACTGCTATATAATTATGTAACTATTATTATACTAGCTATCCCTCAACTATATAGTCCCTCATAATTATGGTCATGAGCTAGTGCTCCCAATCACACTGAACAACAATATGGACACATGCAGTACAACTATATAGCACCAGAAACATTTTGTTGATGAACTTGCAAAGAAAATATCGGCATCTTAGTTTCAGAAATAATTATGTTGAGCAAAACTGCATTACTAAAAGTTGCATAGCATAGTCCTCAGACAGTAATCAGTCTGAGTGTGTACGACCCATGCAGAGTCAGTTCTGATAGGAGGGGCAAGGGGAGGAGTGTCCTTGGGACGTCCTCACACCCTGCAGGGTCAGTTCTGATAGGAGGGGCAAGGGGAGGAGTGTCCTGGGGATGTCCTCACACCCTGCAGGGTCAGTTCTGATAGGAGGGGCAAGGGGAGGAGTGTCCTGAGGACGTCCTCACACTCTGCAGAGTCAGTTCTGATAGGAGGGGCAAGGGGAGGAGTGTCCTGGGGACATCCTCACACCCAGTGCTGTGCCATACTCTGTGGGAGGAAGGGACTGAATGGCACACAGGACTAGTGAACTGTATACACACCAGGTGGGAATGGTATGGACTTACTAACCATTCTCAAAAATTGGCGAGAAATTACTTGCTCACACTGGTCCCACAATGCAAATTGTGCAATGCATGCATTCTCCTAGTTATCAGCAGAGCAGGCTGTACACAGCAAATAGCACTGCCTTCCAGTGCTATTCAAACAAAACTTTAAGTGTTCGCTTCCTTACCTAAACATAGCTGTTCATCTTGTGTCAGAGAGTAACTCGTGTACACGCCACACACACATGCACCCTCCTTCTGCCTCCTCCTCCTGCCATTCAAGCCAGCAACACAGACACGATCACAGACTCCAGAGCAGCAGTCGGTAGAAATGTTCTCAACTGTAATATGTTTGGAGGTAAGGAATAGAGCTGGTCCATACAGAACATCCAAACACACATTCACACGGCCATGAGAGGTCAATTCCTGGCTAGCTACACAGTGGGTCAGTACTGAAACTGAATGTCTGATCTGGTGGGACCTCAACACTGCACTGACGGCTTCTGGGGCAGCTGTACACTAACCTGTACACATGTAGCCACGCCGCCGTATTAAAAAGGTCTAGCCTCTTTCCCACCGCCAGTATTTGATCGCTTCCAGTATGAAACACGGCGGGGGAAGGCCTGGGAGATCTGGTCACGTGGTGCCATCAAGTAGACACATGGTAGACATATGGAGGGTGGTGGCCAGCGAAGAATCTCAATGTCCTGTCTTGTACTGTCCGTCCAATGGCTGGCATTCGCAAGGCAGACAATCGACATTGTTTGTTGTTCACAATGCCGTGACAGATCGACACGAAACAGGTATTATAATGGTTGGGCCCGCCCCCTGTGTGTCTACCATCCGTCTACCTGATGTCACCGCATGTGACCAGATCTCCCAGGCCTCCCCTTGCCTATTTCATACTGGAAGCGATCAACTACTGGCAGTGGGAACGGCCTGGGAACGATGCTAAAAATGTCACCTGCACTGCTAGAGGAGGGGAACATACTTGGCCCTTTCTAATTACTACGATTACACTGTGATTTTGGTACAAATACGACTGACATTCAAATCAATTTTTAGGACAAGACGGCACCGGACCAGGCAGGCATGACGGTCAGGCAAGCAGCCATGTGAACTTTAAACTCACTTTTAGAACATCATAATTAAGGCTCTCCTGCTGATCACACTGCAGTTTGATATCTCATGAGACAGGCAGCAGTATTACCCAAATCCGTGCGTGCCATCGAAGCTTACCAACCTACTGTGACCATCCAAAATGTTACTATGCCATTTATCAAAGGCTATGAATGAGACATGGGGCTGCAATTTGCGCCATTGTCATCAGCATGATTGGAACGTTCAAGTTACGTCCATTTCGCCGCAAGTTGGACTTTGACCCAATCATGAAAACCATGGATTATAGCCTTTGGTCTAGTGTGATTTCAGTACAAATGCGACTGACATTCAAATCAATTCTTAGGATCAACATCTTTTGAAAAGCGGATGAAATTGGCACGAGGCCAGCCAGGCTGGCAGGCAAGCAGGCCAGGAAAAAAATTGTTCATTAGCCTCGTTGTCAGACCCCATCCGAAAACATGGTCCTCTCACGAAAACTAGAGGAGTTTGGAAGGGTTCAAACAGCTCTACAGAACAATCTTACGTGACGTCAGTCTTAATATTCTGCCAAGTAATTGGGGCGAGCCTGAGCGAGCCCCTCACAGACGTGTAAAATGTAAACCATGTCTGTATGTCTGTATGCTACGTCGAACTGCAAATGTACGCTTACAGCGTCAAGAGACGACCATCATCACATCTGTATAGCTGTTCTATCTTATCCAGTTTGGGGTATCTCTTTCCATAGAACAGCATCTCCCCAAAGTTCCTTGTGTTATTACATGTACATGCATGTGCACCCACTCAACAACGAAGCTAAAAAGTCACTCAACGAGATAGCTACGTAGACACAAATCGTGAACCTTGTACTTCTTGGATGGCTACAACAGGGACGGAGACCACTCATGAGTCTGCCTCTACAACGGCTACAGCAATGGGCGCGACCGCACGGCAACAAAGACTGCAAGAGTGCGACTTCTTCACTGATCTAGCTAGCTACAAGTTCACTGACTCAGTGCTGCACGGTTGCTCATTGTGTTGAAGTCACTTGTAGACCTAGCTACCTCTGCTCTTCAGTGGCTACAGTCACGGGAGCTACTGCATAGAGAAAAAAGACAGCGAGAGTGCTTTCATCTGTTTTTGCCACATGTATACATCATGTACTGTCCAACTGTTCTTGTGCTGGAATTCTACAGCCTGAGGTTGAGTTACATTCGAATGACAGTGATATGCATGCCGCGTATGCATGAACTTGCTCAGGCTCACCCCACAATGTTATGCAGTTAATAACTAGCAGAATGCATAACATTGTGGAGGCGAGCCTGAGTGAGTGCATGCACATGCAGCATGCATATCACCTGTAACTCAACCTCAGGCTGTAGAATTCCAGCACAAGAACGGTATGGAGAGTACAGTGCGGCAAAAGCATATGAAAGCACTCTCACTGTCTTCTTTTGCTATGCAGTAGCTCCCATGGCTGTAGCCAATGAAGAGCAGAGGTAGCTAGGTCTATGAGTGACTTCAACACAGTGAGAAACCGTGCAGCTGTGAGTCAGTGAACTTGTAGCTAGCTAGATCTGATTGAAGAAGTCACACTCTCGCAGCCTTTGTTGCCGTTCCCATCGCTGTAAAGAGATGTACTTGTGAGTGGTCTCTGCCCTGTTTCTCCCTCCCTGTTGTAGCCATCCGAGGAGCACACAGTTCACAATTCGTGTCTCAAGCTAACTCATTGAGTGACCTTGGAAGCATACGTGTAAATTTATCATGACGCAAGGAACTTTCAGTTATTTGCATAAGCATTTATTTATGGTATGACATACTCATACATACAGACAGACGAGAAACGTCTGAGACCAAGACAAGTCTGAGACCAAGACAAGTCTGAGACCAAGACAAGCCTGAGACCAAGACAAGTCTGAGACCAAGACAAGTCTGAGACCAAGACAAGTCTGAGACCGAGACAAGTCTGAGACCAAGACAAGTCTGAGACCAAGACAAGTCTGAGACCAAGACAAGTCTGAGATCAAGACAAGCCTGAGACCGAGACAAGTCTGAGACCGAGACAAGTCTGAGACCGAGACAAGTCTGAGACCGAGACAAGTCTGAGACCGAGACAAGTCTGAGACCAAGACAAGTCTGAGACCAAGACAAGTCTGAGACCAAGACAAGTCTGAGATCAAGACAAGCCTGAGACCGAGACAAGTCTGAGACCGAGACAAGTCTGAGACCGAGACAAGTCTGAGACCGAGACAAGTCTGAGACCGAGACAAGTCTGAGACCGAGACAAGTCTGAGACCGAGACAAGTCTGAGACCAAGACAAGTCTGAGACCAAGACAAGTCTGAGACCAAGACAAGTCTGAGACCAAGACAAGTCTTGTTTTCAAAGTTCCATTTGCTACATGTGTACTGCCACTGGTGGGGAGAATGTCCAAGGAACCCGTATATAGCCTGTTTCCTTAGCAACAGCTACTGGACCATTGTTTACATGCCCTAAGTTGACATAAGCACAGGCATTCTAATGGCTATAGACTTGACCTTTGGTAATCAGGTTCATCACACAGCACCCATTCCATAGCCTCGTTCCCAGGCCTACCCCGTTTTTTCTGTTCTTCGGTTTCTGTTGACAATAATACACGGATGCGGAAGGGCCCTTCCGCATCCGTGTATTATTGTCAACGAAAACCGAAGAACAGAAAAAACGGGGTAGGCCTGGGAACGAGGCTACCCATTCCAGGTATCTCAATACCAGTGTGGGAGGATAGTTCTTTCAAGGGTCACCCCATGTGCCCCACCCTCTCCAAGAAGTTGAAAGTGGAAGTTATGTATAAAGAGAACTTGACCGGAAAAGTCATGTCCCCCTGACCACACAGTCTGCAGAGTGATGGTCGTATACTGTAGGCAACAGCTAGCAAATGCTGAACTTGATGAGAATGTTGAGTGAGACCTGTGATCAGTGGTAGCCTCATTCCCAGGCTACTTTCTCTCCTCCCACACAGCCTGGGAATGAGGCTATGATCGGCGAGTTCAACCATTGAACACACCCACTCACACCACTGCTGTAGTAAGCGTGAGAGCATGAGATTGCCAACGAATGCCCCCGCATGAGTCTCACGCGCAATGCGCGAGTCTCACGCACAATGCGTGAGAGTTGGCATGTCTGGCTTAACACATGGATGACACCAGGTTGTTGCCTCATTCCCAGGATATACACTCAGTTCCTCCTCTCCTTTACAGTGTGGAAACGGGGCCCATATATGGACATTGGGCAGAGAGCTAGAATTCACTCCAGAGGACTTCGGCCCAGCATTTGCTCAAAAATCAAGGAGAGCTGCTATCAAACCTGCTCAGGGATTGGATGACCAAGAAATCCATCTCACTTGCCGCAACTGACCTTTGTGTACTTGAGCACAGCCTCTGTTGGATATGCCAACCTTCCCAAGTGCAGTAACACGTGGCACCACTTCCACGGCCAGCACCATGGGAACATGGGAAGAGCATGTGCTGCATATGTGTGTGTGTGTGTGTGTTGGGGGGGGGGGGGGGGGGGGAGGGGGGGGGGGGGGGGGGGGGGGGGGGGCATGGGAATGTAAGGGAAGAATCACAACGTTACGAAGTTCACTAGAGACCACAAGTCTTAGAGAGTACTAGAGATTACTAGAATTGACATTCAGAGAACATTTAAAGAGAAATAGAGATTATCCCAGAGAGAATGTTCAGCCTTACAAGTCAAATGTAGGTATGAACTTACATCACCATGTCAGCAGTACACTGCCATCCCTTGGGACACTGCATGACATCATGCCCATCTCTGTCCAGAACCCTCACCTGCACAACAGATACACGTGTATCATCAGCACATCATCAGCACATCACGACCACAATGGGGCCCAATCAATTTACCTAGTTTGATGATTGCAGCAGGTTACAATGACGTTAGTTTACAAGTGCGAGTGAGGCAGTATTTACAGTTAGTTTCAGTTTAGCATTTAAACCTCGAATCGGCAGTCTTGTTCCCTGCCAGGAACGTTCAACCTGCTGTGACTCTTAGCATCTAGAATCTTCGTTGCACATGGGCCATCTACCTAATGTGAAAGTTCAGGACGGTGAGAGGTATTCCTTAAGATACCAGGGAATTTACCTGGTATTCCTGAGTGCGGTAGGGGGAAAACGTGTTCCTTGTTGCGGGACCTACTATCTCTGCTGAAACCGCAAGAGAATACATTGGAAACACTTTTTGAGACATCATTTGAGGTGAAACCGTTGGTCATAGTGGAACACTTCTATTACATCGCAGGAAGCATGGGGCCAGCGAATCCATCACCGAGTACCTTGCTGAGCTACGGACGCTCACCACGAACTGTGAATTGTGAATTCGGCAAATAAATTGTATCTAAGCGATACGTTGAGGGATTGCCTCGCGTGTAGTCTCAGAAATGCTAGCATCCAGAAGCGTCTCTTGTCAGAGGCCAACCTGACTCTCACAAAGGCTGGTGAGATAGCCCAAGGCATGGAGCCTGCAGATAATAATGCCAAGAGGTTGCACAGAGATGACGGGACACAAAATCTATCGAGTGACTCCTCCGGGAGGAATACACTCTACCAAACCTGAGAAGGCCCTAGTCTTTTGGGCAGAGATTGGATAAGGCTGGACTGGAAAAGTATTTGGTCGGCTTCCTTGTCTGAACAAACCAGCCTTGCTAGGGGAGTACCTTGAGGAGTTTGAAGGACCAGGTTTGATGAACACCTTTGAAGCATATCTACAATTGAAGCCTCGGCTAAAGTTCCACAAGGCCCAACCTGTGCTTTTCGCCCTAAACCAGTCCATTTAACGAGAATTGGTCACCTAGAAGGGGAAGGGATTATCGTCGAGGTCACACACAGCCAGTGGGCGGCACCAGTGGTACCTGGTCCCAAGGGTGAAGAATTAGGCTGTGTGGTGACTACAAGGTCACCAATTATGGAGGTTGATGAGTACCCTCTACCAAACCCGAGGATTTATTTTCAACCCTGGCTGGGGGTAGGTAGTAGTTCAGCAAAATGATCTCACCTCTATGGAGTGTTTTAGTACCAAAATCAAAATTCAAATGCCGGTTCCCAAATTTGACGAGGTCGCTCAGAAATGTTATGAGGTTGCTCGGCTATATCAGGGGGTCGGTCGGCAATTCTATGAGAGCGCTACAATTTCAAAACCAGCCTAGCCAAGCCAGACTACTGTGGTCAGAGCAGGCCTAGCCACGTACAGCTCCAAGACACAGGGCCAGGCATGCACGTGCATGTTATTGATGGTTTGACCCTGTGGACCCCACAGTGCCATCGAGTTGTGATCAAGCTTTGCCTAGCCAATTATCAGGTCTTGTTCCCATTGCGCAATCAAGGCCTGGGAACGGGACAGACATTGTTTGTAAATGTGGTCAAATGTACATGTAAGCCACACCCACACGTGGACAGCAAAGAAATTAGTTGTGGTCACCTCTTGCAAATGTATTCCAAACGTTCAGCTCCCTCAGAGATTTGAAACTTCCAGGCAATCCAAGCAGCTGACCGACGATCCCATGACCATGCGACTGCACATTTTCGAGCGACATTACCTCGTAACATTTCTGAGCGACCTCATAATATTTCTAAGCAACCTAATACATTTCTGAGTGACCTCATATAATTATATATATACATTTCTGAGCAACCTCAACAAATTTGCATACGGGCGTTCGAATTTTGGCACTAAATGCTCCATACACCTCATGCTACCGCTGATGAGACTCACAGTCAACTGCTCATGGGAACAAGAATTCACACTCGACTTGACCTATTGAAACCGAGTCGTGACCGATATGTCAGCAGTAAGCAGAATCAAACATGCACACCCACAAGCATTCCTCATTGGCTATTTTGATTGCTAGAAACTTAAGACCAGGAGCGCCATGGCTACCAGGTGTGGTGGTGGAGAGGCTCGGTCTGCTGATTTAACTCATGAAGGTAGGCAATGGCCAGCTAAGGAAACGCCATGTGGACCATCTTGCGAATCGATGGTGATACACCCTCCGTCCCACAAACTACTCCATCCAACTCACGAGTCTGATTGGACCAGCCCGGAAAGTATCCCCCAATCGACTGAGCCCGATACTCCAATTACCGGACCATGCAGTAAATTGGATACGAACATTTTGAATTAACCATCAGCGGGAGCATAGAGCTCTGGATTGATTTGTGTAAACCATTTTACTTTTGAGTTGTTGTTCTTGTATCAACTTTCATTGTATCACATCTTCACTGGAACCTGTTTCAGTTTTCTACTCTGTAGCTGTGGATGGGAATGTAACTAAGCTATTGTGTCCAGAATCCGTGACGTAAGCTGTGCTGCGGATCACATGCTAATATTCCCCAGGCCTTCTCCCTTCAAACTGGGCGTAGCTAGCAATGAGGCAGAGGAGGCAGTTGCCTCCTCGCTTTTCTGAATAATGACGCGCGTGTTCGGAGTCCTAGATCCTCACACACGCCACGTACGATGTGCGTTCGATCTGATGACAGAGCTAGGCTAACCATGAGCCGGCGTATATACTCTTAACGCGAATAGTTCTGCAAGTCTGGGACAGTCAGGGCACCGGCATATTGCGGTAGCATTTCGAGAGCAACTGTTTACGTGCACTGCGGAAGTAATGAATCAACTCTTGAATAATTAATTAGCTTGAAAATTTCGCCGGGCGCTTCGCGCGCACACAGAGAACTCCATGCCTCCTCGGTCTCCAAATCCTAGCTATGCCCCTGAGATTGCATACTGTAAGCGATTAAAAACTAGAGGAGTAGAAGGCCAGGGAACGAGGCTATGTGTGCTCTGGTCTCCCTCTCTGTAAAGTGATTTGTGCATTGGCATGACTGTTATTGATCTACTGCCATTGAAGGTGACACTACAGGAGGAGTGGCTTGGGAAGGACACAAGAGGGAGGGGGGAGGGGGTATTACTTGATGACAGCACCACCAGTGAGCACATAATGGAAACGTACCAGATCTAGAAAGGGACATGATCTATTCCCTGAGTAGATTTGATACTGCCTGCAGCATACAACAAACAGAACAAAGTAGCTATGTACCCGAGCAGTTGCCATACTCTTCATCAATGAGCTTGTAGGCACTCCTCTCCATCTTCCTCCTTAGGGCCTTTGGCTTAGCTAGTCGGTAGAAGATATCACGTTCGTGAGGCCCATTCTGCATGCAGTAGCCGGTAGGCTACCGCTAGTGGAATCAACTCTAAACCTCGTCCCCAGACTCCATGGAGTCCGCATGGGAACGAGGTTTGAATTTCATCATTCATGGATGGAGTGGGCAGTACCAGGACTAACTGCCTGCTGAAAGGCATTCGGAGTAAACGCGAGGCGTAGATCGCAGAAGGCCTGAGAAGTTAACTACAACGGCAGCAAAAGAAGGAGTGCCAATCGCAGAGGACCTACCAGAGGATCGAGGTGAGTAGTACCAGAAAACGACAGAGACGCGGGCACGCTCCTCGTTGGTTGTGGTCTGCGCGTGCACATTTGCCAGGCACGCGCAATTGTTTCACCGCGGATACTAACCAATCAAATTAGAGCGTTACATGGCTGGGTCACGCGTTGCCGGCTGGCTCCCTGCGAGTATATAAAGAGCATCAAATTGTGTCTTTGTCATTCGGGTTAGGTTTAGCTCGGGTTAGGTAAAGGTGAGGTGAGCCCTCACCCTAACCTAACCCTAGCTACGACCTTTCATCACCAGGGTGGGGTGGGAGCATGGGAGGGGGGGAGCATGGGGGTGGGTGGGGCTTGGGAGGGGGGAGCATGGGGGTGGGTGGGGCTTGGGAGGGGGGAGCATGGGGGTGGGTGGGGCTTGGGAGGGGGGAGCATGGGGGTGGGTGGGGCTTGGGAGGGGGGAGCATGGGGGTGGGTGGGGCTGGGGAGGGGGTGGGTGGGGCTGGGGAGGGGGTGGGCGGGGCTGGGGAAAGGGGAGCGTGGGGGTGGGGGAGGGTGGGAGGTGGGCAGGGCTGGGATGGGTGGGGGCGGGGGTTGGTGGGAGCATGGAGGTGGGGCTAGAGTTAGATGTGTAAGATGGTATCAAGTTTAATTTTTGAATGTTCGTACTTCAGACAGTGGATTTTCAAAATGGGAACACTTAAATTCAGCACAATTTCTTAGCCAAATCATGCAATGTTTAATGAAACAATTGAGGATAGATTCGGGGTGCATGAGAACAGCGAATTTATTGTTTTCAGCAACAATTAACGTCAGAGCATTTGATGGTAGTGGATCTTCTAGGTTGGTAGGGTGGTAGGGTGTGCCAATGAGGGTCTGGGCACGAGACTAGTTCTATGGTGCATGTCTCATAATACCTCATAATTGTTTCACTGCAGTACAAAGAGAAATTTGGTGGCTTTTTTGGTTTCCAGACTCCGTCCACCACCGCATGAGTGGCCTGTGAACGAGTTAGAGACTTTTCCACATAACTAAAGAGCACCTTGTCAATGATGTTAGTGTACAGGCATGACAGGTGTAGTATAGTGCTGTATTGATTGCCTTGTGGATCGGCTGTTCGATTGCGTGTCCCACCATGGACCTGGGCACAGGGTACTCACTGTAACACCATGATTGTGCATGTACTAAACATTTTGTCTGTGCACACTTTTAGATGAGGGCCATTTGTGGATCTGTTCAGGTTGCGGGATACTCGTGCGCGCGCTGTGCGAAATGTATAGGGAGATGTATACTTAATTTTGCTAACCAAAAATCTTGAGTACGAAGAACGTGAGCAACTTGATTCTGGCGGTGGAGGTGCGCTGCTGTCACAAGGTGCAGGGCATGATGGAACTGAAGCGTATCTGCTGTCTCGCTCGAGAAAAGCGGTAAATCCGGCTTTTTGGCGAACTGAACTGCTCGTTTTTGCACGGCTATACAGCGTATCCGTAAAAGTTTCCGTCATGCCCTGCACCTTGTGACAACGCACCTCCACCGCCAGAATCAAGTTGCTCACGTTCTTCATACCAGAGATTTTTGGTGCGAAATTCATTTCCCAATACATTTCGCACAGTGCGCGCACAAGCATCCCGTAACCTTAAGGCTCAGCAAGCATGTAAGCATCAGTGCACAACGACTAGCACAATAGTGTAGTCAGAATCTTTGTAGCCCTTTCCTGCAAGCTGTGAGGTTTGATTATGCACGTGGACATCTTCCCCTAAACTACTCAGTGAACCAAGCTTGTGTGTATTGGTGTTTGTCCTGTAGGACACTGCGACCCCAGCAGATTTGATTGAAGGAGAGACCATGCAGCTGCCAACAAGGATGGTGTGTATATGATTGTTACGTTCAAATGTTGCCGAGGAAGAGGAGCAGCTGCAAGCAAGTGCCAGAAGAAGAGGAGCAGCTGCAAGCAAGTGCCAGAAGAAGAGGAGCAGCTGCAAGCAAGTGCCAGAGGAAGAGGAGCAGCTTCATGCAAGCAAGTGCCAGAGGAAGAGGAGCAGCTGCAAGCAAGTGCCAGAGGAAGAGGAGCAGCAGCAAGTGCCAGAGGAAGAGGAGCAGCTGCAAGCAAGTGCCAGAGGAAGAGGAGCAGCTGCAAGCAAGTGCCAGAGGAAGAGGAGCAGCTGCAAGCAAGTGCTAGAGGAAGAGGAGCAGCTTCATGCAAGCAAATGCCAGAGGAAGAGGAGCAGCTGCAAGCAAGTGCCAGAGGAAGAGGAGCAGCTGCAAGCAAGTGCCAGAGGAAGGGGAGCAGCTGCAAGCAAGGACGGTATGTATGTGTTGTGTATCTTAGTGCTGGAGGAAGAGGAGCAGGTGGAGGAGAAGGGTGAAGGGGGAGGAGGGAGGGAGGGAGGGAGGGAGAGAGGGAGGGAAGGAGGGAGGGAGGGAGGGAGGGATCAAGGAGGGAGGGAGGGAGGGAGGGAGAGAGGGAGGGAGGGAGGGAGGGAGGGAAGGGAGAGAGAGAACTGTGAACCAAGCTTGTGTGTATTTGTTTTTGTCCTGTAGGGCACTATGAGCATAGGAGAATTGAATGAATGAGAGACCATGCAGCTGTCGGCAAGGACGGTGTGTGTACATTCAAATGTTGCGTATCTTACCAAGTGCAAGAGGAGGAGAAGGGTGAAGGGGAAGGGGGTGGAGGGAGGAGCCGACAAGACAGCATTTTGAGGGCCCAAGCAAGCCTACGTGGCCACAACAAGTGACTCTGCACAAGAACTGTACCATCCACAACAGAAGGTGAATTGCACGCGCCGAATGCATTTCCTGTCAATCAGCATGGATACATGTACAGTAGTGAGCACTACCAGAAAATAACCTGGCGAGAACTGTCAATGAGAAAACAATGGACAATTCTTTATAACTGGAGTGGTAGACGCGTTCCTAGGCTCTCGCCTGCTCCACTATCTTGGCAGCATACTTGACCTCTGAGCAAGTGAAGCAAAGCTGGAAAAATATGTCATAGGTGCATGGACTTACTTTCAGCAACGTGCCCCTGCTGAGGGCAATCGTTTACTGAAGGCAGTGTAGATGTTGATAATGAGGCACGCTGCTACCACTTGTGTGGATGAACTGAATGTAATAGCAGTTGTGTTGGTGAACTGAACATTAGCGTGTCCTAGCACCAGTGAGTTGAGTGTTTGCATATACTGGGTCTTATATGAGATTTGCATCTTGATGCATCTTGGTGGAGAAGGTGGGAGCATGTATGTATGTTAATGTGGCACATTTGGAAAACAATTCTGGCACATTTTGACATAATTATCAATTCAACCGAAATTAGCAGAAGCAGCACTCCTGTTCTGTAGGTGACTGATGTGCCATTTCGGCCATCCATAGCATTAGCCTCGTTCCCAGGCCTGAGACGGGGCCTGGGAACGAAGTTAAGGCAGCACACCAGCCGAGATTATTTCTGTGTACTGTAGAAGAATTTTCATGCATTAATATCACCTCATAATTACCCCTCTAGTGGTATCTCTGTTCATTTTGGATGTGTTATATTAGGGCCTTTCAACACTGGTCCACTTGTATTTCTGGTGCTCCTTGCACTTGGAACCAATTAGGTACCACTAAGGAGTACAGCTAATTGGCTATTCCAAGTAAACTAATTTGTGGTTGAAGTTAAATTTCTTTCATGTAAACACTCTGAACACCAACACCACTTCACAGTTGTGAAAGTGAATAGCCACACAGCACAGGCCAGTAGTAAGTGCCATGGAAAGAATCTTTCTGGGCGTTTCTTCAAGATTCCTTAGTCCATTCCATTTTCAGTTCCACCGTTCCAGTCCATTTTCTAGTGATTTGAGACGCCCCTATAACACTGTAGTGAGAGCAATGTTCCATTTTTGTGTTGCTGAAATGGCCTAAATTGGAGAAGTGAACTTAGTATGGAGTATGCAGTGTTTAGATGCTGTTGAATCCACTGTATGTGTGAATGCATCAAGTAAAAATGAAACCTTAGGCACAAATCCCAGTTGGCACCTCCCAAAGTAGGAGTCCTTGCAAAATGTGTTTTAGAAGGTTCTGAATTTAGGTGTTTTTCAAATTTTTCAAAGGGGGTGTATGATTCTCAATGCATTTTTACACAATTTGGACAATTCCCTACATTAAGATGTGCATAATGTTCCATTTCTACTTGATGCGTTCCCATGTACATACTGGCTAGGCTAGAGGAATGCAGTTAGTGTGTGTGGACTGATCCTTCTCACACCAGCACTCCTCCTACGACCTCGCCCAACTTGATGAGCAAGAGAGATTGGTCTGGCTTGATAGACTACAGCACCCTCTGTGTGTCTATCTGACGTCAGTGCACGTAACCAGATCTCCTAGGCCTCCAGGCTATGTATTCTCATGCTGTAAGCAATCAAAGACTGTGAAGGCCTATAGGAATGAGACCAGGTGCTAGGTGACGTCATGATTCATCCATTGGTTTACTCATAAGCAACTGACTATAATATTTATAGCGAAAGTAATTTGAGAGATAACTGAGTGTTGAATTGCTTTCTCTTTCAAAGGGTTCAAGTGTTCTACTTGTTCTTTGGTCAACACCACCCACTCCTCAACACAGCTGAGACTGATCGTGCAAGTCAAGTCACACTGCTCTTGCATCAAAGCCAAGTGGCCTGCAGCTGGTTGGCTAGAGAAGTCATCTACAGAATGCAGAACCTCAAACTCTGCGATGAATGTTCGAGAACATTGGGCATGGGCTGGAAAGCAGCAGTCGAAGCGGACGCAATCCGGGAGCAGCAGTTGAAGCGGACACAATTGGGAGCAGCAGATGAAGCGGACGCAATCAGGGAGCATGCAGCAGCTGAAGCGGATGCAATCGGGGAGCAGCAGCTGAAGCGGACACAATCGGAGAGCAGCAGCTCTGCACAGAGACCTTTCCGGCGCCGGATTACTCACTTAGGTGAACCAGGGGTAGCTGAGCAAGCGAAGCGAGCGAAGCTACTTGTTTATATTATTTACGTGGCACAGTTTTTTCTCTACCAGAAGTGTAACTAGAGGTGAAGAACGACATGCCATTATAGTTTGCTGGCCATATTTTCTAGTCACTTATGCAATGACATCCAGCATAGAGAGGACATAGCCTCGTCCCCAGGTACCGCCCAGCTTTTCATCACTTGCCGAACTACAAGCGACGAAAGCTGGTCAGGGCCTGGGACGAGGCTAGAGAGGACGTGTCTGTAACTATGGAGATCAGTGAGACCTTAGGGAACGAGTGTACCCAATCAGAACGTGGTGAGTTCTGGGTAGTAAAACATGCTAGTGAATCGAATGTACTAGCCTCATTCCCAGCCCCCTTCCGAGCACCTGGGAACGAGGCTACAAATATACCTGCAGAATGTATGCGGGTTAATTGCTTGGTATCTTAAATCTAAGGAATTCCTCTCACTGTCCTGAACTTCACATTAGGCAGAGTGCCCATGTGCAACTAAGATTCTAGACGGTAAGAGTCACAGCAGGTTGAATGTTCCCTTCTGTGTCCTTTGGTTCCTGGCCCTGAACGAGACTGCCGATTCCCATCGCACCCCTGATTATATACCCTCTTTGCTCTCACAGGCACTGAACATCACAACCCATGTCCTGAGGGAAGGTGGGAACTTTGTGGCCAAGATCTTCCATGGCAAGAATGTGCAGCTGCTCTACTCTCAGCTGAAGATCTTGTCCACCTGCTATAGTCCATGCAGCAGCAGAAACTCCAGCATAGGTATGGAAACGTTTAGTGATGAACTCTTGGCTATATACATGCAAGTCTAACCTCATTCCCAGGCCATACGATAAATGTTTCTCCTACCGACTGGGAACGAGGTTAGTTCAAGTCTGGAATGTATCATATACATTGGGGACATCTTTGCAGGTATGGCGAAAGCAAACTTTCAGCTGCTATATACATGCAAGTTAGTCTACTGAATTTCTCTCGCTATGAAAGTTGGGGGTGGGGCGTAGGGAAGAGTGAGAGAAGCCCTACGCCCAGCCCCCAACTTCTGGAGCGAGAGAAATCGATCTAGCGTCATAGACAGGACTGTTCCTGTATACCCAGAGGAGGTTGGACACGAACCAGTATACACAAGTCAAAATGGGGCCCATGTACATGTAGCATTGGTACTCTTTACAACAGCTGCGCCCTAACTTGCAAGTCTAACCTTGTTCCTAGACCGTAGGAGAAATGTTTCTCCTACTGACTGGGAACGAAGTTAGTGCAAGTCTGGATGTCGTTGGGGGTATTTTGCAGGTAGGATATATGGCATGAGCACGGTTTCAGAATTTCACATTGATCATGGTGAAGACACACCCTCTTAAGACTGAAAGCTTGCAGTTTCTCAGCGAGATCGGTTTCGAAGAAACATAGTTTCACAAAAGTCATGGATCTACGTATGGACTGCTGAAGAACTATCCTGCCAAGAGATCAGTAAATATTCCAACAGGTGTACCCACTTCACCATGTTCTAACCATGCATTAATTGTTTTGACGCTAAAACGATAGCTGCCTTGTTGCCGTACTGAGAGGCGTAACCTTGCAACTTGCGATCTCTGAACTGGTGACAATCACGACAATTGTGAACTACTATTGCCTCGTTCGTTCCCAAGCTCCTCTCCTGCTTTTTGTCGCATACTACAGTATGCGAAAAAAAGCTGGGGAGGAGCTTGGGAACGAGGCTAAACTACTACACTCTGTGACATTGCATGCTATACTGCCTTATTCCCCGCCTCCCCCAGCCTCATTCCCAGCCTCATTCCCGGGCTCGCCCCGGCCTGGGGCCTGGAGAGTTTGGGCTGTGCAGACTGTAGCTATTGGCCTGAGAAATATCTGACTCCTAAAATCTAGTCGACCACTACTATAGTCACTATAGTGAGACTGCACATTGCACTGTACATGTATGTTGTGTATGTCTAGTAGATAACTTGTCTCGATCCTTCTTCTCCAGAGGCATTTGTTGTGTACCAGAACTCCAAACCTCCGCCTGGTTACACCCCTACAATGGCCAATCCCCTCCTGGATCACATGCAATTATGGTGAGTCGTTTACGGAATACTACCACTCCTCCTGTATAGCAATCCTGGAACCCACATTACTTGGGCAGGAACGTACTTTTTATTTGTAACTTCCAACAGATACCCACTTCACCATGACTGTGTATTCTAACCATGCTTTTTGACGCTGCTTCCTTGTTGCTATGTATAGAGGCATAACTTGCAACTTGTGATCTCTGAACTGGTGATGATCATGGATGGCATGTCCAAAATTACATAGTCCAGCGACATTTGTGAAATGCTGCACCTTGTGAATTCCCAGCCTCCCCCCAGCCTCATTCCCAGCCACCCCCCAGCCTCATTCCCAGCCTCCCCCAGCCTCATTCCCAGCCTCCCCCAGCCTCATTCCCAGCCTCCCCTCAGCCTCATTCCCAGCCTTTGCCATACAGAAATTTGGAGCTATGCGGACTGTTGCTATTGGCCAGGGAAATAGCTCCTAAAATCTAGTCAACCACTATATACTATGGTCACTATAGTGAGACTGCACATTACACTATTTGTACATGTATGTGCATGTCATCTCGATCCTTCTTCTGCAGAGGGTGTGTGCCATAACCTCCCTACAATATGGTCAATCCCCTTCTGGATCACAATAATATGGTGAGTCGTAAGGAATACTATCACAGGTGTACTTATAGTGCAGGCACGGAGTTTTCACTTTTCACATCACATTTTCTACTCGTGGTTTTAAGGAGAGAGGATGGTATACCATATTATGTTGTGAGCATGTCCGCTCCATACCAACATGCATATGTAAAGTCGATCAACTGACTCTATACACCTCTTTGCTCTCGATACTTCACAGGTGCTGAACATCACAAACCTTGTCCTGAGGGAAGGTGGGAACTTTGTGGCCAAGATCTTCCGTGGCAAGAATGTACAGCTGCTCTACTCTCCGCTGAAGATCTTCTTTGGGAGGCTCACTGGCTGTAAACCACACAGCAGCAGCAGAACTCCAGCATAGGTACATGTCCAGAACAATGTAGATGCAAGTTTGGAATGTACCACATGGGGAAATGTTTGCATGTGTAAATTTCAGGGCTTTAGAATTTCACGTTGGCCATCCTGAAAGCATCCTCTACAGACTGCATGAAAGTTGTTAGCAAGATCAAGGATAACAGCTTCCAAGAGAAGGACTTTCACAAAAGCCAGAGGCTAACACACCTTAGCCTCGTTCCCAGGCCCATGTGGCCTGGGAACGAGGCTAAACACACCTACAAGGATCTATGGACTGCTGAAGAACTATCCTACCAGGGATGAGAACGTAACTGATACCCACTTCACCAACTTGTAACTCTCATTTCTTTGGCTCGGAAATGACAGACAGCTACCTTGCTGCCATGTGTAGAGAGGCATAACTTGCAACTTGTGATGTCTGAACTGGTGATGATCATGGATGGCATGTCCAAAATTATAAAGCCCAGCGACATTTACCGTAGTCTCCCGTTAACACCCCCCCCCCCCCCCCCCCCCCCCCCCCCCCCCCCCCCCCATTTTGTACACTACATCCACCCCAAAGTGGGGAGGGGGCGTATTTTCGAATATGCAATTAGTCTGAACTGTACGCCCCCTCAAAAAGTTTTGCTACATACACAAACTATTATGACACCATTCATGTTCACAGTTACAAAAGTACAAACGATCTGCCCAGTACTGTTCATGGTCATCATGCATGGTGCTACACACTGTAAAATTGTCTGTCATACAGTCTCATTCATGACCCCCCCCCCCCCCCCCCCCCCCCCCTTATTCCAAGCCCCGAGACTGCACATTGTACTGTACTAGGCCTAGTGGCTAACTCGTCTCGATCCTTCTTCTCCAGAGGTGTGTGCCAGAACTACACTGTCCGCCTGGTTACACTCCTACAATGACCAATCCCCTCCGGATCACAACTATGGTGAGTCGTAACCATATTGGTACCAAGTAAGATACCACACGTATCAAGCTAGCGGGGGGCGACTGAACAGTGAGCGTAATTGACATGTTTACGTCACCGAGCGTTGATTGGATGAGGTGTGTAAGTTACAGGAAACAAGGCAAGCACTCATGTAGCTTATGTCAAACGTTCTGTGCGGGTAAGACAGCTGTGCATAGACTAGCTCCCAAAGACATTGACAAAGGTGCAATTACTAGACTATTTTCTTTGAGAAGACAAGGGCAGCTGCTTGCCAACAACGATGCATTGTCTGCTTCTAGTCAAGCATTATTTGCGCATGCAAGCGAGCATTGCTCACCACCGCTCTAGGCTATGGTACAGGGGCCTTCAGGGCTTGCACAGCTTGAGCAGCTAAATATGAACAGTGAGCGTAATTGACATGTTTACGTCAGCTCCACACTCTCAAATTCACACTAGCTAGATCGATCGATCACGTAGATGCTGACCCCTCGGGTCACTGTGTAATCTATTAATTTTGTGGTTAGCATTAGCTGTGGAGGAGCACGTTTGTGCCAGTCTTGCATATCAGGGTGTGTCTTTGCTGATACTGCTAATGCGACTCCCTCCCTTGGTCTTGCATAGTAATGTCCACGTGAGGACATTACTAAGCACTTGATATTATCAAGAGTGTATAATAATAAGAAGAGAGTATCGAACTCGCTATAGGCTACGGTGAATGTATGCGGAAAGTAACGTGACATCCAGTATGGTGCACGTGATCCACACGGACTCGTCAACTATTATACTCCCCGATATGGCCGAGTTTACTTGCTGCACGCACGCCTTGATCGTCGAGTCAAAGAGGCTAGCTAGCTGTGGTACGGTAGCCATGGCGTCTATGTCAGGTAAGATTGTGTTTTTGACATTAGCACTATACCAGAAGTCACGTTACTTTCCGCATACATTCAACGTTAGCCTATAGCGAGTTCGATACTCTCTTCTTATTATTATACACTCTTGATATTATGCATGCACACACATAAACCTAACTGTGTGTAATCCCTATGTTTGTTTGTATGCATGTCTCTGTGGTCATAGGGCACTGATGATACACTGTATGAGCCTCTGACTGCCATCCAGTCTCCTATCAACCCTCCATATATGAGAGAAGAAGAAGATGCATCAAGAAGATGCATTGGAGATTCACAAACTACAGGTGCAGAGAGTAAAAGAGAATTAAGAGGTCAGATGCTACCCCACCAAGTACTCATCTGCAACATCAGTGGTGACCAGAGACTGATCAGTCTGCAACCACATGAAGATTTGCACAGTTCAGTATCCGAAGCAGAAGCAATAAGAATGGAATTGTGATTAGTCTACAGTCAACAAGAGTTGAACGGCGGAAATTGTTGAATTCAGCTTTCCAAGGCTATACCTCTGTGTACTTACGTACGTGACTTGGAAGACAATAATATGTTGAGCATATCCTGTGAAGTGTACGTCCTTTCTATATTTTCCACATCACCACCTCTTCATTTTCCATGGTTCCTTTTCTTTTCTCAACACATTATTTTTTCTACTTGTGTTTGTTTTTGTTTTTAAGGAGAGAGGGTGCGTGATCATTGCGAGGGGTGAAGCATAATTGAGAGGAGGTATATAGGAAGGGCGTGGAGTATAGAGGAGATTGAGCACTTCATCGAATTCTTCCTCATTAATTCATTTTACTTTTTTTGTTTTGCCATGGCAATTCATGTTTCTATTTCATTCTTATTCTGCACACTATTTTGCAACATTATAAAAAAATTGCTTTTGTAGCAGTGTTCGTGATTGCATATGCACCATTTGTGAAGTATAATGCCAATATATAATTATTATGTTCAAAACGATTGCATAAAGTATTCATGACATGCTGTGGTAATAGGTCTGAGTATAATGTATTATCTGTGCAGACGTAGTTCGACAGGAGGGGTAATGAGAGGAATATTCTGGGACGTCCTCACACCCAGCGCTGCAGAAGAAAGAATGGAACGACTTAATACACAAGGAGTGATGCACAGGACTAGTGAATTGCTGATATACATATTACCCAACAGGAGGGAGTATGAAACTACTGACCATGCTAATCTCCCTCCCAGTCAGGAGCCTCGATCATCCCAGTAACAATAGTGCATGATGATTTACTGCACACATGTACTCAGATTCACTGGTGTTGAAGCTTGTACCTGCAGCTACTTCCAAGAAATTAAACCTGACTGCCTCCCCACAAATGGCCAAAGAATTATCTATAGAATGTCCTGAGGGTATGGCTGACTGCCTCCCCCCTTGGAACAATATAAGAGGCCCAACAACTGTAGACTCGTTCCCAGGCCTACCTACGTATATACTTGTTCATTGTTAAATTGTTTGCATTGACAATGATACGCAGAAGCTGAAGAGCAGCATAAAATGGGGAAAGTCAAAGTCCTGTTTGCTGCATGCATGTTGTGGAGGCTGTCCTGGGGACATGCAACTATACACTGCAAGGGAATACTACCCATTTCCTTAGCAACACCTTAGCAACGGGATAGTGCCAGTGTTCTGTGCTGAAGTTGACATAAGAACATGTACACTTGTACCTTATCACCAACACCAGCTGCTTACAGAGGAGGGGTGGGGAAGTTGGGGAACATACTTGACCCTTTTAGCTACCACACCATGACTACACTGTGATTTTGGCGCAAATGAAGTTCAAATGCCCTCCCAGCCTCCTTGCCTGCCCGTCATGCCTGCCTGGCCTTGTGCCGTCTTGTCCTTTAAACTCATTTTTAGAACATCATTTAATTAAGAGTCTTTTCCTGCTGAACACACTGCAGTTTGATATTTCAATCACGTAAACACAACATGACTTTCCGAAATGCTTATGTACTATGTACTATGCCATTGATCAAGGGCCAGGAATGAGATATGTGGCTGTGCTTTGTGCTATTGTGATCAGCATGGTTGCAACATTCGAATGATGTCCAGAGGACCCTGTAGCTATTGCAGTGTGATTGAAACAGTTTCCTTAGCAACACCTTATGTATGTAAACTGGACCATTGCTCTAAGCTGACATAAGAACATGCATCCTATACTGAGAACAGAGGAGGGTACTTGACCTTTGTCTAATCAGGTTTATTAGGTATCTCAAGAGCAGTGCTTGGGACAAGAGTGCATAAGTAATATAGGTCGCTACCTATGCGCTCTTGCTTGGGAGGATAGTTCTTTCAAGAGCCACCCCATGTGCCCCACCCTCTCCAAGAAGTTGAAAGTGTAAAGTCATGAACAAAGATCATACTAGGATACGAATATGGAGACCTTGAAGGAAAGGTCATGTCCGTGTGACCCACTGACCTCCACACAGTCTGTGGTTCTGAGATATACTGTAGGCAACAGCAAATGCTAATGAATTTTGATGGGAATTAATGTCAAGTGAGAGCACATTGATCAGAGTGGTAGCCTCATTCCCAGGCTGCTTTCTCTCCTTCCACACGGCCTGGGAACGAGGCTATGATCGGCGGGTTCCACCATTGAACACACCCACTCAAGTCAGGTAAGCAGGTGTGCCCATGAGTGACCACACCTCCAGTAACCCCTGTGTTGTGAGAGCTAGTCTGAAACTCTTGTTCCTAATTCTGGAGCTCTTGGTCTATCTCTGGACCTTGATGGGAATTCTCTGAGGACTTTCTTGACTGGAGACAAACACCTGCTCAAACACATGGATACCACCAATTGCTGCCTTGTTCCCAGGGTATAAACCGAGAAAAGAGACAGTTTCTCCTCTCCTATTACAGCCTGGGAACGAGGCCACCTCTGTTGACCCAAATGTGGACACGGAGCAAGAATTCACTGCAGAGGACCTTGGCCCACCTGTTGCCCAAAAAGCTGGAAGGAAGGCTGAGAATGAGGCTATCACCCACTGACTTGCTCAGGGATTGGAATCCATCTAACATGGTATATTAAGTAACTGACCTTTGTGTATTTGAGCACAACCTCTCTTGGATCTTGCAGCAATCTTTCTAAATGGCACCGATTCCACCACCAGCACCTGGGAGTGTGTGTGTGTGTGTGTGTGTGTGTGTGTGAAAGAGTGAGAGTGTGTATATATACATCAGTAACTAAAATTTGTTTGTGTGTATGCATGAGAACATGTGCAGTGGTAAAATTATTTGTAGGGACTAATTTTAGAGAACTGGGCATGCAGCGGATATTAATTTTAGTGTCTTAACTTCCAGAACGTCTGATAGCAACCATTGTTGTATTACCGATTCTCGGAACAATGTCTCAGGTCTTGCACTCACCTCATAGCCGCACACTCTGATTCGTCCTGTACAGCTAACTTCCTTCTCAGATCATTTCGTAGGCGGCTAGCTTATGACTCGCTCCAGTTAACACATGTCTGTGACATCACATGCTACTAATGCAATCGTTTGTGAGTTCAAGATAAAGCAGAATTCGCTAAAATTCACTAAAATTAGTACCCGCATTAATATCGACCTTAAAGCTGTGCGTGTGCATGGCCATATAAGGGAAAGAATCGTGAGGTGAAAGAAGAACAGTGTGAGCAGAAACACAAACTACTGTGAAGTTCACTACACAGTATACTGAACCACATGCATGTGCTCCAGGAGGTACTTACGCATGATGATCGGGACGTTGATGGGCATCTCCTTGGAGACCTCCCTCCTCCTCCTCCTATTCTGCTTCACCACACTCAGCTTAGCACCCCTGTGCACAAGATGAGCACATGATGAGCACGTGACGAGCACATGATCAGCACAAGATGAGCACATGATGAGCACGTGATGAGCATATTTTTCCAGTTGCCCCAAGAGAGCACTCAATAGTTAGGCCCACTCTAACACTGACCTGTCACACATAACAGTGAATACTACTCATGCAGTCTGCATCCACATATGAAAAATTACTACTAGAGATTACTAGAGATTACTAGAGATTACTAGAGAATACAAGAGATTACTACAAATGATGTACAGGGAATACAACAGATTGCTAGAGATTGCTGGAGGTTACCAGAGAGTACTACAGATTACTAGGGACAACTTCCCAAAATGAAACTGGGGCATGTACAGTACTCCCAGAAAATAACTTAGCGAGAAGAAAATGGACAGTTCTAACTGAAGTGGTTGACTCGTCCCCTCTGCTTTATTGACCCACATATATGACCTTTGAACCCAAGTGAAGCAAAGCAGGAAAGAGCTTAGTACATGCATATTGGGGCATCATAGGCGCCAGGTGCCTGGACTTATTTTCAGTAACTAAGGCAATGTGCCCACACTGAGGACAAACGTTTACTGAATGAGGCTGAGGGGAGGCTGGGAATGAGGCTGGGGGGAGGCTGGGAATGAGGCTGGGGGGAGGCTGGGAATGAGGCAGGGAATGAGGCTGGGGGGAGGCTGGGAATGAGGCTGAGGGTAGGCTGGGAATGAGGCTGGGGGGAGGCTGGGAATGAGGCTGGGGGAGGCTGGGAATGAAGCTGGGGGGAGGCTGGGAATGAGGCTGGGGGTAGGCTGGGAATGAAGCTGGGGGGAGGCTGGGTTAGCTGCGCGCGGAGGGCGGAGAGGGTCTAGCAAACATTGCACTTGATTGCGTTTCAACTGACCAATCAGATCTCACTGAAGCGATTCGTTTCAATTTTATTCATGACTCTCGTGGTTGTAAGCCGATCCATTCGCGTTCAATCAGCCTGGCGGAGAGCGTCTAAATGCCTACACTCGAGCCAACCTGGATGCCTCCAAGGGTACAGAACTTGTCAACTCTAGCTGGCACTTCACCGGTTCACAGGTACATGTAATTGGCATTCCACAGAAACGTGAACAAGTGCAATCTTTGCTAGACCCTCTCCGCCCTCCGCGTGTGGCTTCACAGTCTGCCCGCTTGACCGGCCGGGCGGAGAGGGGCTAGCGGCTAGACTGCTGTAAACCGGATACATCCCTCCTGGGCGTGATCTAACTGTACATTGTTTGCTGTGGCTTCCGTCATACTGCAGCATGGTTGCTATGGAGTCTCCTTGGTAACCGCTGTGTCATACTGGATAACCACTTAGTGTAGCTTCTGTTCAGTGCATGCTGGCTGAATACAGTAGAGTCGCCTGTGTGATACCCATAGGTGCTTTGGCTCTAGATATTATCCATGATGGATGGCATCACAGCGAGTGATTTTGAAAAGCAGACGATTCCCACGCTGGAAATGCCGCCGGTTCTGTTACTTCAATGCTAGTGTTGTTTAAACATAGAAGGTAATCGAAGAGAGAAGCCTAGTACTCCCGTAAATACAATGGAACTGAAGTGAGCTGTAAGAAGCCAACTCTTGTGAGATTCTGGTTTCCGTGGTTGGGTCTGGCCACGCAGACTGTGACGCAAAGTGACAGTAACTGAATACTCTATGCCGTCTGTCCACCCATCAAATAGACTTTTACTGCTTACGAGAATCACGCGAACGTATGCCCTGGTCCCAGGGTATGTATCAAACATGAAAAGGGAAATACATGCCCTTGGTTACTGTAGCGTGTTCACAGTGAGTACCAGCACGTCTGATTTGCCCATGCAACTTGAGATAAATATAGGTATATACATCACACTTGTACTACAGTGATGACGTAGTTAAAGGTGCTGACCACAGTTTATATAGCGTAACCCACTAATTGGAAGTTATACCCATCGTATTTAACTACCATACACCCAAGGTTGTCAGCACATTTTAGTGTACACAGAAGCCACTTCCAGGGGGGGTAGGACAAGATCACGTGCACTGTCATTTTGTATGACGTAATGCAAAGTCGTTCTACTGCTTTTGTCCGTGGAAGAAGGCTGCATTGCGCTTTCAAAGCATCCTGAAGAGTAACCTCCATGCAAAGACTGTGACCGAACTGGGTATAAGCCACTACACACTACTACGTGCCTGTACTGAGCAGTTATGTAAGTGACCATGCAGACTCACCGAGAATATCAGCGAATGCAGACTTGTCGACCGCACTCAAGTGTTTAGCATCAGGTAGGAAGTCAATAAAGCGATCGAACCCCATCGAACCCCAGCGATAAGTCAGCGCTAGAGCTGTTACTAGTCTGCTAGTTCCGCATACTTCTTGTATATTATCGAGGGGCAACCGCACTCCTGGTAGCCGTTGAAACTCCGCGGTTGCCTCGCCGTAGCGCAAGCTAATTATTGCAATTCGTTCCAATTAACGCACATGCCACGTGGCAACCACGCTCAGTCGAACGCTAGCAATGGCGACCAAAGGGAAGACACGAAATTATAACAGCACTTACAACCTTTCCAGCACGGTGAGTTTTGGTATGTAACCGTCGGTGAACAACAGCGATTACGGCTGTGTGGTCAGAATCTTTGTGGGCCCTTCGTATGACTGTACTGGCAACCAACGTCGAAGAGAGCGATCAGCAATGGCGGCCGACGGCACGACAAAAGCGCTTGTATCTCCATCACCAAGGTGAGTTTCGCCACAATTATTGTGTGGTAGTGTCACTACATGATAGCGATCACGACGGTGTAGTCAGAATCTCTGTAGACCTTTCCTGCATGCTGTGAGGTTTGATTATTTAATTATTTAGATTATTTAGATTTGATTATTTACGAGGGGCAACCGCACTCCTGGTAGCTGCGGTTAAACGGTAGCACAAGCTAATTGTGACAGTTCGTTCCAATTATCACATCAGTGAGTACCATGATAGCTATAGCGCTATATAGGGAAGATTTAGAGTGCTCTCAAGTACCCATTCATAAAGCAGCCGCGTTGCAACCCCAGTGTGACTTGTCGTCGCGCAATCAAGTATTGCAATACGTTCCAATTAACGCAAATGCCACGTGGCAACCGGGGATGGATAAACTTCGAGTTCGAGTTCGAGTTCGAGTTCGAGTTCGAGTTCGAGTTGTCGCGCAGCCATGGATAATACACACTAACGTTAGTGTGTATTATCCATGCGCGCAGCCGAATATGAGTTCGAGTTGTCGCGCAGCCGAATATATAACTAGGAGAATGCATGGCATTGTGGGGCTAAATTATAATAAATACAGCGGATTGCACTCACGTTCGAACATCGCTTATTCCTGGTGGATTTTTCCAAATGGGCAAAGTGCCAGACTCTAGCGTATTCCAGGGTGTCGATCACATCCGTGAAGCTCCACCCACAGGAAGTTCTTGCCGCTAATATAATTCATGATAAAAGCGGGTTGTTATTTTTTCCTATGAAATTTTATGCAACAGCAAGGGATACAGTAATAGCATAATAATTATAGCTAATGAGTAGTACCCCCAAGACACACAAAAACAAACATCTAAGGTACGTAGAGTGAGGAAAAAATGCATTCTTAAAAGTATAGACGGAGTTGTCATATTCGTTACATACTGTGACTAGGTAAAGCATTCCATGCATAGAAAGTGTGAGGCACAAATGAATAAAGGAAGGAGTTGGTATGAGCAAAAGGTTGACGATACATGTACGGTTTAGTCTGATGTGATGTGAAGTTCATGGTTACAAAATGTTGCATTGGAGGGGAAAAGAATGACTCATGTACAATCTTAAACAGTAATGAGAGTCTGAGCTCCTTGTTGATAGGTCAGGAAGCTGGAAGGTGTCCATTAGGTCCTCATAGCTCATGTAATAGCTCTTGCTTAGCTACACCGATATCCTGAGGGCAAACTTCTTGACTCCTTGAGCAGTTTGATATCTTTCTGAAACAGTCTGGACATTTTTTTCCTACTCGGAAAATTTAATAAGTATGCTTAAACCATGTCAGGTCAGAGGTGAGTAGTAAAGCTTTCCACATGTTCAAATACTTGACCACAAACAGTCAACTCTGGACATTTTCTTTTTCTAGAAGTGAGCACAGATTTGCACTTGCTTACATTGAATATTTTCGCATTAGCACCAACCCCCAACCCCCCCCCCCCCCCCCCCCCCCCGAAACAAAATAAACTGATTTTCATTAATTCTGCCTGTTTATATCAGCATGACTGAGCACACAGGTACAGTGATTCATCCTGGGAACTGCAGAACCATGCATATATCAGCTGAACTAAGTCATATTATAGTGTCCATCAGGGTCAGGCCATGCCAGTGCATTCTCTGCACACTGCTGAGGTGTCTTGCAGTGTTCAAGGCAGGTTCGGCCATGCCGGAGCATTCTCTGCAAAGAAGGTAATCAGTTTTCACTCCGAATCATGCTGGAAAGACAGAACTCTAACTAACTACTCTTCTGTCTCGGAAAGGTAAACCATACAACTGCGTTACGGACTTCTGTGCAAAGTGCAAACACCAACTAGCGTCAGTGACCATGCAAACAAGTGATCATGACCTAGCCTCGTTCCCACTGCCACAAGCATTACTTTACAGAAAATTCACCCCAAATAGAGCTGTACATCCCCAAAATACTAATTTCTCTGTTCCGTGTACTTACTATTTTTGCGTGGATGTGAACAGCATCTCGAGAAAACCCCCGGGTAGCAACCTCCACGCTCCGTCAGTATTCGATGGAACTGCTGTAGAGTCTAGGGATGTCGAGCGACCCATTCAGCATGCTCTGGAGGAGGCGTGAACCTGCATTGTACTACCGAAAGCCCACTTCCGGACATTCAACTCGAACTCGAACTCGAAACTCGAACTCGAAACTCGAACTCGAAACTCGAACTCGAAACTCGACAATTATTCTATACCGTGGCAACCACGATCGCGAGCAATGGCAACCAATGCAGCACTCACAACTTAGACAGCACGGTGAGTTTCGGCATGTAAGCGTCAGTGAACGATCAGTGATCACGGCCGTGTGGTCAGAATCTTCGTGTGCCTTTCCTAAGAATGGTACTGCCACCGGAAGTCGATGGAGCGCTCGAGCAATGGCGACTAACGGCGAGACAAAAGCGCTAATATCTCCACCACCAAGGTGAGTTTCAGCGTGAGTTCCAGCACATAATCATCAGTTTGTCCGAACCCCCTCGAACCCCTCCTCCCTACGGGCCTGTTTAGTCAGAACCGTTGTAGCTAGGGCATTCGTAAATAGCCACCGCACTACTAGTACTGGTAATTGGACCAGGTGCATCTCGCTGGCAGGGCAAGCTCACCGTTCAGAATGGTACTCTGGTATTACTCTCACCCCGAGCAGACTCTGATTGCATCCACCAGCTCGTACTTACAGCTCCAAGGTTGCCGGTCGGGCATAGGCGCAACTGGATCGTAATAGTGCACACGTGGCTGTCTCATTCCCAGCGGATCCGGAACGAAAAAAAAAAATCCACCCACACAAGGAGGCCAAAATTTAGGGTTAGGATTAGGGTTAGGGTCATAACTCCACCACAAAGGTGAGTTTCAGCATAAATATTGTATGCTTGGGTGAGTCAAAAATTAGAATGATGATGGTGTAGTCAGAATCTCTCCATGTCCTCCACTGAGCCCAGGAGGTTTTTATTTTTTGGACATAATTTTCTCTATACCAGGAGTGTAATTTACGCGGCACAATTTTTCCCCTACCAGGAGTGTAATGTGCACTATCACTATGGAATTTTAATTGTACCACGTGCGCACAGACCTTGTCCCACCCCCCCTGAGCCACTTCAGTATACTCAGCAAGTGCACTTAGAAGCCACTGTAGTACTACCAGCTGCTGTGGTTTATCAGGAACACACTCGGCTGTTATTCAATTAGAAGCCTCGGCCTCTAATTGAATAACAGCCTCGTGTATTCCTGATAAACCACAGCAGCTGGTAGTATAACTATAACATACCATATAACAAGCTGAGGGACAGCAAAGGAGCCAATCTTCTTTCACTAACTGCTTCAGACTCTGAGCCGTCTCCTCACCACTGTCACTCTCACCATCTTTCAGGATCACAACAGCATAGATGCCTGAAGATGTCAGAAAGAACACTATGGTATCAAAATAGAAACACATCTTCAGTACCTTCTCCAAACACCTCATGGGGGTAACTACATGACCCACCACAGAACAATCGGCTGACACTTAGAGCCATCAGTCATGAGCACTGCCACCTTAAAAAGATGACATGCAAGTTGCATTTACCCTTACAGGTCTCACCATAGCCAGAGAACAGCTGCAATATCCTCGTCTTGTCTTCACTGATCTTCCACCCCCGTTCCCGTACTCCGGTTCCAGGCTCGCAACATGGGAACGAGGCTGAAAACTTTGGGTGTGTCGCCTCCCTTCAGCAGACCCTAGTCTCGGAACCAGACCCTTCGCGCGGGGGAGGACGCACTCCCTTGCTCGTCCATGTAGTCGACCCCGAACGCGCACAATGGCCGAGAAAACGACCACAGGTTAGTAGGAGAGTTGTCTATTTTGTAATTTCTTGATCCATGAAGTGAGCCTGTCATGCGAGCCAGTCAGCCCATAGATAAGGTAGGGCGGGGTAATTCGGGCCACGGTATAGTACGGGGTAATTCGGGCCACTTCCAACGTTGCAACAGGAAAGAAGCATCCTTTTTATTCTTGCTTCTAGTGAGTTGTAGGCAGGTTGAGTCCCTGGATATACATGGCCAGAAGTTTGCCTAAAGTCTGTCCGTTTTTAGCATGGTTTGGTCAAATCCGGTGATCAATGGTGTCCGACAATCAGTAATTTACTCTACTAGTTTCCAACCTCCTCTGATATCACACTAGCTGCAAAGTTTCCAGTTACTCTGTGAGTTACAGGCTCTCACACCACCTTGAACAGCTCAATATGCCCTTGTCACCACCGATTATGTACATTGTAATAGCACTTACTACCTATCATCTATTGAGTTCCCCCTCCCTCTCCACTTCAGCTCCACCCCTAAAAGTGGACACTGTCCTGACTGCTGTGCAGGGAGTGAATTACCGGGCACTAGGGGAGAAGCTTCTCCAGCACTCAATAGCAGAGGGAAAAGTGTTCTATCCCAAACTCAACGAGATAGAACTGCTATACCAATCTCATGACGACCGTCTTCGTGCTGTGATTGAGTGTTGGATGCACGGTGATGGGATAGACAAGAAACTATCTTGGAGGAGGATCATTTGTGCATTAGATGATGCAGAAGAGATGAGAATTGCTAACAACATACGACACCATGCTGAACCTGTCCCAGGTAAGTCATGACACTCAATCAGTGTACCCACAGTGTGTGAGTCCTAACTGACATTAGATGGCAATCACAAAAACATACCGTGTACATGACCACACATTGTAAGGATCTACTCTACTCCCACTTTGTCTACTACATATGATACCCCAAAGGATCAGGTTTGCCGATATCGCACAGCTATGACATTGTCACTTAACAACTCACATCACAAAGCAACATCCAATCAGGCGCATGCAATAAATTAGATATTGGCACACCTGATCCTTTGGGGTATCATGGAATAATTGGGCGAGCCTGAGCAAGCCCCACGTAGTTGTGTTCTCAGGATGTCCGTTTGTCTGTGAGGTACGGTAGCCGTTTAGCGCATGACCGTATATACAGGTGGAAAATCATAATATGGCGCTGCGTGCCAGCATGATGGACGACCAGCATGATTTGCGTGACGGTGGTGGAGCCAGCTACGTTTGCACCGTTAATGCTACAAGATGAACTATGTACTACGAACTTGACACTGCGTGAACGAATGGGCTCAGCATAGTCTAGCTACGTAGAA